>JABXWE010042407.1:0-18279 GCA_014611495.1 Limonius californicus | reverse complement strand
ATATTCTTGAACAAAACAATATGTTTTTTGGCCCAGTTAGATTTGCTAAAGCTATTATATATTCTTGTATTTTTAAGCCGTCTATTGAATTAAATACAATTGCTTGTTCTTTTTTGGGAAATTGTGTTTCGGAGTTGAGAACAATTGAGTATGGTTTTTCATTCTGTAGTGTGGTATTCATTGTGGTTTGACAAATTATTTGGCGATCCCTGTAGTCAGCGATCTCCAATTATTGCCTTCACGGTTACTATATTGATTACGAAAATTTTATACGGACCTATTTATTCACTTTGGGTGCACAAAAACTGCGGAGATTAACAACACACTACTTATCACAGCAGACGGGTCGTACGTCCACACGCGGTCGCGGTACAACCTGTTATCTACAACTATGTTGCTGTTGGACTGATTGCTGTTTAACAAGTAATCGTTCTTTTTCGCGTATAAGATCTCTGTACTAAGTAAATGGTTTTTTTGAATTGTGTTTTGGGATGATTCGTAAGTAATTAAAGGTTTTGCAAATAACGAAAGCTGGTAGTAATACGGAAAACCTAAACCGTATATAATTTCCAAGGTAAACAAAAGTAAAACTTTTTAATTTTATGACTTCAATGAATCACGACTTATGAAAACGGAGCTTTTCGTTCGTTGAGACTTTTGTATGTATTTAATTCAACCTTGTATAAGGTAAACATTTTAAGGCGGCCGCTTATTTGTAGTATCGTTAAAGTTACAGTTCTTAAATAGATATCGCGGAAGTTTTAATAGTATTTGCGAATTTCAAAATATACATACACTCTCTGCATGCCATCTATTCTTAATTACTACAAATTTAAATTTCAGATAGGAACTTAACCTACATACCGCTAATTTTTTGAAATAATAAGTACGGGCCATCAAGTCAGAGGTCTTGTCTCATCTCGAAATTGCGAGACGAGAAATAAAGTCAGTCTCGTCTCCTACGGTGCATCTACATTACGTATTTTACTCAAATATACAGCTGAAGTCAGGAAGAACTAGATATTCAGCACGGGCGGAAGATTTAACTTTAGTTATCAGTTAATAACATTCTCAGATTTCCATCCTAAGTACAGTATAATATGGTATTTACCAATAAAAAATAATTTTGTATAGAGGAGTATACATGAAAGATTGATGTTATTGGCTATGGCTATTATTATTTTTATTCTTGTTGATCCATTACTCACTAATTTTAAGTCAATGTCTCTAACGCTGCTAAGAAATTATTAATAATCCGGTATCAATTATTTTTGTGGTTGTAGGAATGGCCTGTTTTAAAAGCTGTATATATATATATATATATATATACATATATGTATACATATATAGTATATATATATATTTTTTTTGTTACATTTTTTTACGTTACAAATAAAAATTCGTTTACTGCGCTGCTACGTATTCACGGTTCTTCTCTATGGAGTGGAATCTTGGACGTTGACCGAGGCATCGACCAAGAAGCTGGAGGCGTTTGAAATGTGGTGCTATAGACGCATCCTGAAAATCTCATGGGTCGACCGGATTACAAATAACGAAGTACTGTGTATAATGCAGAAAGACTGTGAACTACTTATCACTGTAAAACAACTCAAAATGAAATACCTGGGCCACATAATGCGTAATGAACACCGATATGGCCTACTACAACTACAGCAGCCAATAAAGCTAGGATTGCCATGCTAATAGCCAACATCCGAAACGGACAGGCACTGCAAGAAGAAGATATAGTATATGAAGTAAATATGAGACTAAATATGACGGTATTGTCCTTTTTGTAAAATACATAGTAGAAGTGTTTACGATTGGTAGAGATAAGTGATTTAATCGAGAAGTGCGTGTAGTCCAAGACGGGAAGTAGCTTCAGGTAGTGAAAAATCTTGAAATAGGGAAACTTAAGTACCAGTCATATTAGAAATGGCACAAAAGAGTGATTGTAGGGTGGCAATTTGCCATAAATTTTTCACATTATCTACATAAAATAAAAATTTAATTTTGGTAACACTGCTGATGCTTGTGATATTTTAACGTGTATGTATATAAATCATGCGTACATACAGTAAATACTCTGCAGATAGTCAGCCCTTTTCACATTCTCTAAATCAGTTATCTAAATGTTTGGAAAATACTAGGAATTACAGCAAGTCCATTTAACAAAGTTGGATGTCTTATTCGTACCATTGAGGTATTTTGGAAAATCTAAGCCGCGTTTAACAGAATGGTAAGCATATGCAATAATATCCATGAATAATTAATGATTTAACAACATTAGCGAAAGCACTACATTGTCCTAGATGGAAAAATGGCATCACTGAACTTTTATAGTAATTGGTAAGCTGCTTTTAAAAAGGAACGTCCAGAAAATGAAATAATTACACACATTAATATGGTTTCTTAGTGTGAAATGTTCTCGTTTTAACATATGATTTTAAAATGTATTAAGCAAGCAGCGGGAGTGTCGCCGAGAAAATCTCGTCTCGTCTCGATTCTCGTAATAGTATTTCTCGTCTCGTCGCAAAAATGCGATATAGAGAGAGTCTTGTCTCGATTGTTGTAAGCGAGACAAGACGGAACGAAAAATTTCTGGTTCTCGTTGGTAGCACTAGTTGTTTCAATATTTTGAAGAAGCTTTTGGAGACTAACTGATGCAATGCGAAGCAAGGAAATTATTTATAGAGTAAGATTAATAGAACTTTAGATAAGGGCTATCTGTGGAATACAAAACGTGTATCTTTATTTAAGCCATACAAGTTAGACCGCCTACGAAAATTATTTAATAGTTATCAAACTATAGCCCAGCTGCTACAGATCACTACATATTTTGTTATGTAAGGAATTTGGATTTTCGTATAACTGCCTTAACATCTATTTTTGCACGTGGGAAAAATCGACGTTTGAATTGCTTGACAAATCTATAGGGATTCTATACAAATTCTTGCATGTTGTTTAATAAATAAAGCAGTTCAGGCTGTTTTAAAGCGGTCTAGCTTGTACTATATTATAGTTTTTGTTTTAAATTAAAAAAAATATACTTATAAATAAATAATTGTCGTAAGCACTATAATAGGAAAACATGAAAAAAAATACACATTACACGTGCCATACTGTTGCTTCACATTCAAACATGCTTCTAACATGTAAAAGATATAAATTTATAAATCATTATATGTAAAATAAAGTTTCAAAACAATTTAGCTTGAACTTTCTGCTAAAGCTTACAAATTCATATTCTTTATGCACTGTCCTCTGAAAATATGCTTTTATTGTAAAGAAAATTGTATGCTATAGTTTGTATGAAAGCAATTAACGCAATTCAGCTATATTGAGTAGGCGTACATTGCGCCAGTTGCTTCCATAGAAAGTATATACTTAATGTGCATTTTTATATACCAGCCGTTGTTTTACATATTTATTTATTTATCTCTAATGTTTTTTATTTTTGAATATTGAACAAAAATTCCAATGTAGTGATAGCTAGGCTCTCGTAAGGCATAAACAATTTGAAAGAACTTGTAAAGAATCCGTCCAGGTTTGTCATGTAATTCAAATATTAATTTTTACCAGATGCACATGATTTATAGCAACTTGTAGCATGATCCCAGTACCTGTTCATTTATAAGTGAATATTTTGTGGTCTAGATTATCAAATAACTGCAGTAAGCGAACTATACGTTGACAGCTTATTGGATAATTGTAATAAACGTTATAAATGGCATAAGATTAATTTTGTTTTACATAGCTAATCTTTATCGAATTTGTCGATCGCACTGTATATAAACTTAAAGGTGCGTTTAATAAGGGCACTCTAATTTTAAGCTGAGCGCGTTCAGTTTTAATTTCGCCACCCTAAGAAATTTAATTCATGCGCTATCAAAGGGGAGTGATTTCCTTCTTTATATTTTTATTTCTCCGGTTACGTTGTGAAATGATTACGCTTCCTCTTATTTAAGCCGGATTATACAGTTGAAATAGTTGGTAAGGTAATGAATATGTATTGTGCTAAAGAAACATATTGTTATTTAGATAAGCTTCAAGAAAATGACTAAAATGGTAACAGCTAACATCGGATAAAACAGAGTATTCAATATAATAGAGCTATTTACATTACAAATTTAAATAGTGTACTGGGCGATATTTAAAGAGTGTCTGAGTCTATGCAATGATTTAGCATGGAGCTTCACATCTACATTGGATAATCAAAGGGCAATTGAAGTAGTACGTTTGCACAAAATTGAAAATGTTTAAAATTAGTTGAATTGCATAGCATAAAACAAAAGCGACGCAGGACTTCTACCATAAAAATTCAATGGGAGCGCTTGTTAAAGGGAGTTTTGATTTATTACACCGACCGCTTCGAATAAAGGGTATATGCGTTGTCAAGGTGACGAAACCTCTTGACATTTTTAAAATATCCCCAGTCGTATCTTCTCTAGAGTTATTTAAAACGTAAAAAGTCCTCTAGAGATTGTTTTCATTGCTTTGTAGCTCGGTCTTGATAATTTCCCTTCATTTTTCATCAAAAATTATTTTCGGGAAGTTAATAAATTAAATTGTTTTTCCCTTAAGAACGAACACGCAAGCTAGATTGTATAGAGATTTCAAATATTATGCAGGATTAGAGATAAAATGTGAAATTAATTTAAGCGTTTTAAACTAGATTATCCTAATAAAAATCATCCTCGTAGCACAGTTTGTTGAACATTAACAAAGTACCAGTAATTATTCGTTTCATGTTTTTGCATTATATTATATTCCGCTTTGTGATTACTGCTAACCTTAATATTTCAGCTCGCTTTAGAGCGCCTTAAAAATTAGCCTGAAAACATTTTTTTTGTAAATTTTCTTTATTTTGATTAGCCTTCGTAATGAGATGGACAGTTCGTTCCGAAACATAGCTATACGTCTCCCTTCATTGCCAAAGTTTGCCTGAAGGCGCTGTTGTGTTATTCTATATTTTCTTTGAAACTTCAGAAACTTTCAGGCCGTGAGCTTTTCTCGTACGTGTAAGCGATAAGCTTACGAACCTCATTGCGCATCATCCGTGTGGGTGTGGAATTTCCATTGCCAATTATATTTACAAGAAAATTCGGATATGAAGCGACAAAAAAATATATTTTTATTATTTCGATTTATCTGGAAAGTTTTTAATTTGGTCTCTCTCCGTACGTTCATAAAATCCCATTTGGACTGAATGATACTCGAAACTGATGAGGCCTTAGTAATTTTTTGTGCGACTTACAGCGACAGAGGGCTAGAAAATCACATTCTGAAATTTAAGCCAGACAGACTTGATGGTGGATTCTTTTGATGTCGCAAATTGATAAATTTGGGAAGGCTTCAGTGGTTTAGGGTTTGAGTTGGTTCGTGAACAATTTTTGTAGGGCAGCGGTTAATATGATTAATTTATATTCAATTGGTTTAATGGGTTTTGGGTCAAAACCTGAATAAATCTGATGTTTAGTCTACAATATTTTGTAACGTGTTCGTAGCACAGTTAACTTTTATAAATTTATTATTCGCTGGAATTAACAACTACAAACAAAATTTACTTACAATAATGTGCTGTTATAACATGTTGCATACAGGACAAGTATTTTAAAAACATGAACCTTAAAATTCATAACTAGGCAACACAAAATGCAATGGGATGAAAGTTATGGTAATAATACAGTATGCTTGGAAAATGAAATAGAATTTTCATTTTTATAATACTTTCATAGCTAAGATGTTAAATAATTACTAATTAAGATGGATAGTAGAACAAAAATGTGAATTGTTGCCAAATCAGTATGGCAATTGACAGCAATAAATTGTCTTTGGCAGTAAGGTTCGACTATTCAAAGGCATTTGATACAATAAGTCATGATGTATTATTCAATATTTTGCATTATATTGCCTTTGATGTAACAGCCATGTTCATTAAAAATTATCTTACCCATCGCTCACAAATAGTTGTATCAAACCATTAAACCAATTAAAATCTAAAGCGTTGCCATTAACACTTGGTGTCCCTCAGGGATCAATACTAGGACCTTTATTGTATATAATATATACTTGCAATTTTAAAACATCCCTAAGATTTTATGAATATCATTTATATGCTGATGACACTCAACTCTTATAGAGATTTGATCCTAAAAATGTAATAAATGCAAATGCTGCTGTTAATTTTGATCTTGCAAATCTTGTTCGTTATTCAGAAAAACATGGATTGCAAATTAATGCTAGCAAAAGTCATGTAATGCTATTTGGCACAGCAAAAACTAGAGATGATATTTTAAATAATATCAATATTACGATAGGGGGATCGGTCTTGGAAATAAGAGGCTCTAGCAAAAATTTAGGATTGGTGATTGGTAAGACACTTAGGTTTAGGGAACACATTTCTAATATCTTGCGTAAAGCATACCTGCATCTCAAAGTTATATTTCAAAACAGATTCTCCTTTAAACCAAAAAATTAAAACTGTGCTATGCGAGTCCCTGGTTCTGTCTCAATTCAATTACTGCGATATAGTGTACGGACCTTGCCTGGATAGTATTGACATTAAGAGAATTTACGCTTAATTCTTGGTATATCAATACATGAACACATCTCCCACAAATTAGCTAATATTAGTTGGTTGCATATGTCAAACAGAAGGTTATTGCATTACACGAGTTTATATAATAAAATTATTACTACTAAAACACCAGCTTATGTTTACAAGAAGATACATTTCAGATCGGATATTCATAATATTAACGTACGTAATAAGTATTGCTTGAAGCAATAGACATACTGAACTATATGGTGAGGGTCGCTACAGACTACTTCGATAGCCGAGAGACATTAGTCGCCGAAAGGGAAATGAAGATAAGCAGTGGAGTGCCGCAAGGGTCGGTCCTGCGACCCCTGTTATGAAGCGTATTTTACGACGGAATATTGAGAGTAATAGGATTCGCCGACGATCTGGCTTTGTTAGTTACCAGGAAGGATGAGCAATCCCTGGTGGATGCAAAAGAAGCGGCTATCGGTAGGATAGAGACATGGATACAACAGAACGGACTGGAGCTGGCACCGCAGAAGACGAAGGTGGTGGTACTGGTAGGCTACAGAAAACAGTAGAATTAACGGTGGGGCGTGTAAAAATTTGTAGTAAATTTGCTAATGACTGCCCATGTCAGAAGAACGGTGGAGAAGGCCGGGAAAGCAATTACGGAGCTGACTAGAATTATGCCGAACGTTGGCGGTCCCAGCAGGGAGAAAAGAAGGTTGCTAGAGTGCGTCGCACATTCAATTATGCTATATGGCGCCCCGATATGGGAGCAAGCACTAAATTATAGATAATACAGGCAGCTACTGGAGAAGAATCAACGCAAAGCTGTGCTGAGAATGGTGGGAGTGTATCGAATGGTGTCTACGGAAACTCTGATGGCGGTGTCGGGAGTATCTACACTGTCAATCTTGTCCCAAGAAAGAGAAGGGTATACGAAAGTAACGGCCAGCAAAAGGAAGAAACAAGATAACAGACGCACATCAACTGGACAGAAATATGGGATAATGCAACGACAGGAAGATGGACGCAAAAGCTAATAAAAAATATGGAATCCTGGGTACGAAACGGATCAACCGGGATGGACCACTACGTAACGCAGTTTATGACAGGCCACGGGTCCTTCAACTCATATCTACGCCGCCTGGGCAAGACGCAAGAGGCAACATGCCCAAAGTGCGCAGATGAAGAATATACGCCGGAACATTTACTAGTCTGCGACAGATGGGAGCAACAATATTTGAAGCTGAAAAGATCACTGGGAGAGAGGCTGACCTCGGAAAATTTTGAAAGCCACGTGGAGGCTGGAAAATGGGAAGAAATCCAAGAGTACCTGGGACATATAATGAGGAAGAAAGTTGAAGAAGAGAGAAGAGCTCAATAAGTGGAGAGAGAAAGAATGGGGAACTAAAGAGAAGGTAATATAGGGAAGCATGCCACCCGACATGATGAAATTGTATATACACATACCATGTTGGGACAAAGGGTCAGCCTAGCACAAAAGAGTCGGTAAAAATACGGCACTACCCAAAGAGGGTAGTCTTTTGAAGATTTCCCCTATTCTGAGAAAAAAAAAAAGAAAATGGATTACACTATCTGTAATTAGGTTCTAGGTAATTTGCTCGCCACCACTTACTTGCTTCCGTTTGCTCACTACCGATTGCTCACTGGAAAAGATGCTCGCCAAGACATTTGCTAGCCAACTTACTCGCAATACTAAGTATACTGCACCAACG
This sequence comes from Limonius californicus, assembly GCA_014611495.1. Classification (NCBI taxonomy): domain Eukaryota; kingdom Metazoa; phylum Arthropoda; class Insecta; order Coleoptera; family Elateridae; genus Limonius; species Limonius californicus. The sequence continues at coordinate 9,990 of JABXWE010042407.1, read as the reverse complement.
CAGAAAAATTAGTTCATATTTTGTTAGGCTTTTTCGTTTGTAAAATAATCGAACACATGGTTTGCTTCATATTTAAAACATTGACATTTATTTTTAAATACTATAGACATTGAAGAGAATTATTTTATTAAATAAATTTTATTTTGTTTTATTTTACGGGCCCATTCGTTTATGAAAGTTGTCTGAGTGGATAGGTATTTATATTGTGGAACCTTAAAATGTTGTTTCTATATTAACAAAGCTGTGCGGCGAGTAATCGGCATGGCGAGCAAATAGTTGTTGGGCATAGAGACTCGCGAGCAAACGGCAGGCGAGCAGACGGTGGCGAGCAAGAGGGCGAATACCTTGTAATTATATACCTCGTAAGTATACAATCACGTGCTTCTCCTAACCACTAAGGTAGCACGAGGTCTACACTCAGTTGGAAATTCCGCATGGTGGGTTAGAAGCAGTGTTGGGTAGTATCTAGATCCAGTGGATCTAGATCCCGGATCTAGATCCACTATGTGGATCTAGTATCTGGATCTAGATTCGTTTTACACGAGGATCTTGTATCTGTATCTTGATCATAATTTTCTGGATCTTTCATCTTTAGATCCAAAGATCCGCTACAATTTGTTTCTTGATTTTTCTTTTGTGAACTTTAAAAACGCATTGAGTAATAATTCCTATTTAAAGTATGTTTATGTATTTTAGGAAATGTCTTCTATTCTTCTTCAGCAAAATAAATTATGTACGTGCTTCCAGGAAGATTGCAGTTGGGTTTTACTACCATTATGCACTAAGCGTACCTATATTTGAGCAATTGTGCAGATGCAGACAGACGCCTGGAATTTCCTGTCCCTCAAATGTACCTGTTGCGAGGTAGCAAAAATACTTTAGCTATTTTATTACTTATTATGCAGACTAGGTAAAGCAAGAACAGACATTTTTCGGTATTTGCGTCACTGCTGTCATTGGGGGTGAACCATTTGGTAGTGTTAGGTTAAAGTGATCATGAGCGACGAAAGTGCTTTCAGGAACTGTAACGGATGGCGCAAACAATTTCAGCAAAGCTTTTAATATATTTGCATCTTCTCTGTCTAGAGACAAATATAATGATAGCGAATTAACAGAACTGCAAAATGATGTAGATGTAGAATCTTTAGTAGATTTTGATGATGACAGTACCTACGTGCTTTTACCTCAACATTTTAAATGTTGTTCACATACTCTAAGCCTTATTATTACGGTAGATGCAGTCAAAGCCACAGAAAACGCAATATATAAAAAAATACTCCATTCGGTTTTTCAAAAAGTTTTTTCTTTATGGAATTTAGTAAGTAGGTCAACTAAAGCATCAGACGTATTGGAAAATATATGCGGTATTAAATTGAAAGTTCCTTGTCCAACTCGGTGGAATTCCATGCAGCTAATTAGCTAATTAGCATTGAATCAAAATTAAACGAAATTTGTAAAGTATTAAAATTAGAAGGATTTCAGCCATTCGATATTCTTTTTTTGAAAGAACGTATTTTTGTTTCAAAACCTATAGCAGTTGCAATAGACATTTTACAAAATGGAAAAACCTGTCACTTAGGAACTGTTTTACCAACACTTTTTAAAATTAAAAAATCATTGGAAGCTATGCTGGAATTACAATACTCTTCAAAATTAAGAGAATGTTTGCTAAATGGACTTCAAAAACGTTTTGCAAATATAATGAATATAGAAAGCTCCGGCAGTCGACCATACTTGTTGGCTACAATTTCTAATCGAAAATTTAAATTAAGGTGGTTAGAAATTACTTCGTTTAAAGATGATTCTGAATTCTGCAAAAGTGTATTGAAACTAGAAGAGTTACAGTTAGGAGGATCTCAAGAAGATTATAATGAAACAAAAGAAAGTCACGTAAATTCCGAAAAAGAAAATTCCTATCATGAGGAATTTTTTGATTTTTTTTAAATAAATAATACGCAGGTACAAACATCTACATTGCAGTGTACAAACTATTTTGAGGATCCCGATAACAGTTACATTCAATTAAATAAGTATCCGATAATAAAAGAAATTTTCCTTAAATTGAATTGTATACTGCCTTCTTATGTCCCAGGCGAAAGAATATTTAATATGGGTGGACAAATTGTATCCCCTCGTAGAAATAGGTTAAATGACGAAATTTTCGAAACGTTAATTTTAAAAGAAAATAAAATAAAATTCGATAATTAGAATTATGTTACTTTATAGTTAATAAAGTAACTTTTGATGTAGAGTAGCGTATTATTATTGTATTGTAACTTGTAAGTAGTGTAAGTTTGTAATAAAGTTTTGTTCCCGTTAACTATATATTTATTTTCTTATGTTACTGTCCAAGTATCCAGTGGCACTGTCCATATCTCTGGAATCTCTAAAAACACCCCTGACACGTTCGAAATGCGAAAGGATCTGTAAAGGATCTAGATACTTTGTTAAGGATCTTGGATTTTGATCTAGATCCATTTTTAGGTTTGGATCTTTGATCTGGATCTAGATCATATTTTTTAAATGTATCTGGATCTGTATCTAGATCCTTAATTAGAGGATCTTACCCAACACTGGTTAGAAGCGAGCGCTTTACCACTGGGTATACTTCATATTACCGCAATAATTGCATAAATATAGTTTCGCTAACAATTACGTTGTCAAATGCCAAAAGGTAATTTTGCTAAACTCTCTGAACTTATTCACTAATTTACCGCTTCTGCTTTCTGGGTTAAATTCATCTCCTCCACGCATACTGTTGGAAGGTAACCAAATGGCCGCTCTATTCGGATTACGGTTGAGGAATCGTAAGTATGGATTATCGGGCCCAGCTTCTATTCTAGCAGTGAATAGAAATTAGCTGAATATTGTTACCGTTTCGTTTACTTACGCGTAGGCTAGGCAGAGACCTTCGGCGTACTTGTACTCGGGAAACTGACTAGTACTGCTCCATTTAAAGTTTTGCCAGACTGCAGAGTACTAGAGCTTCTAGGAAGGCGTTGTTCTGATATTTAGCTTTCTACCAGTGCTATTAAAGCAACCATTTTTTAAAGTGGAATATTTTACGCCTATTTCAGAATTGGGATCCATCATTTAGAAGAACTTCAGCCACAAGTTGATGATTTCAGGACCTTGGTGTTCATATCTGCTTTGGCGGATAACTTGCACACAATTGTTTGAGTCAGGATAGTTAACCATGGTGCGTATTTAACAATTTTTTTGGTAATTGTTTCACTAAATTTGATAGCAACTGATGGAGATGGAGATTGGGAGTGGGCAGAGAACAATTAGTTGCACAGGTATTGTATTGTATATAATGATATGTATTATAAGTAATTAACTCAAATACAAGGGGGTTACGCCAAAACCGGAATTAATTTTTTTACAGGAAGTAATTCGAGACTTTATATAGTTTAAACCCGTTTTATTTTCAAAGTAATCCACATTTGCATCAAAGTATGAAATCCCACTAAACAGAAATTTTCTTCCTGCCGTATAAACTAATTTAGCCTTTTTTTGAGTGCATTTCCATTTGCCTCCAAGATGACTTCTAAGAGGTCCAAACAAATGAAAATCTGAGGGAGTCTAGATATATAAGCAGGATGCAGTAGAGTTTCCCAGCATAATTTGTTTAAAAAAATCATGGGCAATCTTTGCCGCCGTGTGTGGTCTGGCATTGTCTTGTTGAAGGATTCGAATTTTTTCGAATTGTTTGACGAACTTTGTCTAGGACCTTACAAGAAAATCCACTGCTTATTGTCCGATCTGGTGGTAAAACCTCCGCTTTGCAGTCCTAAAATAAAGACCTCATAATCTTGCCAACAGACGGCACCAATTTGAATCTTTTCGGTGAAGGCGAATCCGAATGTTTCCATTGCTTGCTTTGTCTCTTGGACTCAGGTCTATGGTAATGAACCCACGTTTCATCACATGTTAAAATACGTTGAAATGCCTGTCCTTCGTTGAAGCGGTTAAGTAGCTGAGATGAAATGTGGAAGTGCGCCAGTTTCTGATCTTCAGAAAGTTGATGTGGCACTCGATACTTTTTTAAAGTTGGCGTGTTTGTAGATGATATTTTTTACCGAACCAGTATTTAAATTAGTTATTTTCTTTATTTCTGAAACAGTACAACACGTTCAATAACGACAGGAAAGACTTTTGTTACACTGGAACCTTCTCTTCCAGGATCATCCGTTATTCTTGTGCGGCCATTTTTGACCCCGAGCAGCTCACTCACACATTGTAACTTTTTAAGTGTACTTCCACCAAATTGTGTACGAAGTCTGCATAAAATTTGAACAGGTTTAACGCAGTCATTGACAACAAACTTAATAATAATTCATTGCTTCAAAGTGCAACTGACAGTGTTATCTGCCATGTTTAATATTGAACGGCTAAAATGACAACAAGACCACTTGATTGTTTATTTAGACTAGAACACATTCAATATTGAATGTAATAAAAAATCACAGTAATCAAATCAATTTTTCCTGTTACAGAGGAAATGGCGTAAACCTCCCTCGTATATATCGGTTGTACAGCGAAGCACACGCACGTCGGTCAGGCGGTATTCTCAGTGCAGAACAATCTGCGCTGGTATAATGGCATATATACGCAAGTGGCCGTGCTTAGGAGGGCAAGTTAAGCCGTCGGTTCCGGTTGCCATATAAAAATTTTTGACGGTCGTAAACCATGTAGTGGCGCTTCTAGCCTCTATTCGATGCACAAGTTTGCTTGGCATAGAAGCAGAAGCTATGTTTATAAAATTCAGAATTTCTTAATGTTTTCCAGTACATTATTTAGATTTGTAATTTAAATGGCTTCCATATATTGAATATTGTTGTATCTGCTCTTGACTGTAATCTTTTTAACATTTTATTAAAGTTCTAGGTTTGTTGCAGGTTTATATGGAAAAGGTTTTGGTTTGAAGACACTTAATTTATTCGTAGCCGTATAGAGCTTAAATACCAAAGCGTACTTACACATATTATGTTTTAATAATCGTAAGAATATTAAGAGAAAGCCATACAAAGCAATTAAAAGTTGTTCATGATCTTGTGGACCACTCCACATTCCTTTTGAAATACCGAAACTAGAAGGAGAAAATTCTAATTTATTGACAATTATTTTCGAATGGTTTCGAAATAATGGAAGCGATTTTGTCAGATATCCGCTATAAAATATAAAAAGTGATTATGATGAAAACGATTTATGAGAAAATATGAAAGTTCCTTTTTAGTTACTAAAACTTCCAAGTTTTTGGGTAAGCTTTAACTTCTCAAAGTACTCTTAGTTTCCAAAACATTCAAGCATATGAAACAACTTTTCCTTGGGCAGTAGTTTACCAAAAAGTTTTTAATTCGTCCGTCAAGTAAAGAAAGAAATTCCTAAAAAAGAAATAGTAAGTTCTGCTGAAACCAAGATTTATTGTTGGCATATTATGGCATAAGGAAAAAACGTGTACGTGGTTAAGAACCTTAAGACATGACATAATGCACGTCTCCTCATCCATCCTTCTTTAAAGTGTCAACTCGCACCATATATTTTTGTTCTCAAACTTTTGTCTCAACAACTAATTTGGACAAAAGTTTGGATATTCTTTAGTTGCTTTGTCACCTGCGGGTCATTCTTTGTAAGCAGCGTGTGTAGAATTTGCATTTTTATTATTCACCAAAAAGCGTATTTTTTAAGTTTTTATAAAACAAATATTGTAAACTTTCTAATTACAAGAATGTTACATGGTTTATCAAGATGTTCTGTTTATTTAAAAGCATTTGCACATAGCTCTAATTAATTAAATGTCGTGTTTCAGTATCGCCACACTAGATATCAATTTATCGATGATATTTCGAACAGGATTGTTTACCTTATGTGTGTATATGAAACCACATGCTTTATCGCTGGCTGTCAAGTAACAAAGTGATGCCGTAATTGAATGATGCGACATCAAACAACCCCTGTACAACCCAATAATGCATCCTAATAACAACAAGTTGTCCACAGACATTATATACCAGTACGTTCTCTGTAATTATCGACCACTTTAAACGTAATGCGTTTTTCTTCTGTTAGATATCTGTTGTTTCACACAAGTAAAAGCTTCTACCATTTAGCGAACGTAACCTTTAATTGTTTTCTTGTATTTAAATTAAATTGTCGAGTTTTGTGTTGCAGAAGTACCTTTAATTAATATTCTTTCAAATCTTCCGTCATTGATTAAACTATATTCATTACAGTTAATTGTCGCCGTAATTAATGGAAAATGCCTTCTTGACCAAATCATTTCCAGTTGGTTAAAATCGTTCTAATTGGCAGTTAATGTAATGGGCGGATTGCATTCTAGATAAGAACATTCGGAATTTTAGTCTCTTCAATACGTTTCTGAAACGGGAAAGCAATTCCGCTGTATGTTATATTTTGTATTTATACTTAAAGATAAAGAATCCAAACTGAAACTTCGGAAGGAAAATAAATAAAGAATAAACTATTATTGAAAGAATAGCTAAGAAGAGTTTAGAACTTTTATGATAGGAAAATTAATTTTTCAACGGAGTAGACTTAATACAAGATAATAGTTTATTGTTTCTGATTTTATAATTCCATGATCATTGTGATTGATATATTTCTGTGTGTTTTTTCCCTGATGCTGTGTTATATTTTGTTAATTTTTTGACAAGGTAATGTATTTTTCTTGTTTTTGCTTTTTAAGCTTATGTTGGTTGTTTCTTGATACAGATAAGTTATGATCTGAAGATGCAGTTGATCTGCGAAAGCGCTCATCTATCTTAATCGAATGGTTTAATTTAATATTCAATATATATATATATATTTCGTGGGGACGACAAGGTGTTTTATTTATTATCAACTCCACCCCATTAAGAGTAATGGACATCAATCGGATGATATTTCTGAGTAGTTGGTGCACCATCGGTGTTATTGAAATCATCGTCCTATACCAGCCTTTAACTGCTTTGTTATGCCTAATTGTTGTTGGAATTTCCGAATGCCAGCTTGCTACTACAAAAGTCTATTTTTTAGTATGCACTCATGCACGTTGCTTTAAACGGAGGAGTTTCTTATACCTTTAAGAGATTTGAATTTCAACTTTTGTTGCGTCATACATAATACAAATTTTGTACAGTATGGCTTTGCATGAAGCTATCTGATGATACTGCTCTTCTGGGAGTTGGAGACAGCATTGAAGAAGTCAACAGTCCTAAATGCAGTCAACGACAGGACAAGGAGATGGCGAATCAAATAAACGTAATCAAATCAACTCATAAAGTTTACCAACAAAAATATCCAACATTTACCAATAACCATAATCAAATACTTTACACATATGTTAAACCCTAAGCTGCGCTAAAGCACGTCAAAAACAAAGAGGAGGAATATCAAATACAGAAAAATGTACTCGCTGCTTGGGTGAAATTTTAACTGTCCCTACACAATATACAAGTAACCACTCGAACTCGATTTATGGGATCCAGCTATGATGCTATACCATACAGAGCAACATAAAGACCACTCAAACATTCCAAAACAAGGAACTAAGGAACATCATGGATGCACCTTGCTATGTTAGAAACAAAGATCTCCATCACAACTTGCAGATGGATACTGTGGACAACGAATTCATTTGCCAGAAGAAAGATCCTATCAATATGTGAATATGGAGGCAATCTAGCTCCTCAACAACACAGGGCTAACAAGAAGACTTAAAAGAGTGAAACCTTTTGATACCTCCACTGATAGTGGAAGATAGTGAAAAGAAGATCTAGTGCGGCGTACATGTTAAAATTAGTTTAACAAGAAGATGCTAGAACTTAAAGATCGCCGGTGTGTTAACGCTTTAAATAAGATAATACATATAGTATAGGTACATTAGGTCACTAACCTGCGCAATTAGTCTAAGACTAGATAGCAGGATTGAAGTAAATAAATATTTAGTAATATTTAAAAAAATGATGCTACCTTCGTAATATTGTTACTTATTGTTCTAAGAGTAGGATATAAAGTTTTGGAATCTCTAACTTCCATCGTCTCTAGATTTTGACAACAATTGAAGATTTGAATAAAGTGAGTAAAATGAACTATCCAGAGTCATTAACGGTTAAAATAATGTTTAACGTCCAAACAAGTTCCTCAACCATTACGTGTATGTTGGGAGATGATGTCCCTTCATATCAAGTGTTGAGGAATTAGTATTGAGAGTTTAAGATGGATGCAGCAGGATGATCACTGGATGTGTGTACTCAAAACATCATGTGAAATGTTGTTTGACAATGTACAGCAACATTGAAATCATTTCAATCAAAAGAAAAAAGACATTTAGTACGACAATGCACCCTTTCACAAAAAAACGCAGAACTAGATTTAAAATTATGAAAGATTTACGCTGCTTCCCTCAGCTAGTGATATTTGTTTATTTCCTAAACTCAAAGAATGTTTTCTAGACATATTGCAGAGTTTACAACTGATATCATGGCGGTAGTTGTTACAACTACTGCTGCAGAGTATTACGCAGAGGCAACCTATTTGATGAATCTGGTGCTAGACAAGGATGTATTTTGTGCAAGGTGATATAAACTTCAAAATAAGGAGAAGAAAATATTGCAGGTTGGGAAACAATTTCTCAGAATTATGTAAAACAGAGCTAACTTGGGGGCTACAAGGCAGGAGAAAACCATGGAGACCGAAAACAACACGGAGGAAAACTCTTGAATGTGCAACTGGGTGATTCTTTCAACAATTGGCAGTAATGACTAAAGATAAGCACACATAGAAACAAATGACAAAATCCATATGATTCTTCAAGGAATAAAGCACTAAATAATTAAAAAAATCTTGCCGGTAGTGTTTTCCGAATTGATGAAGATTAAGAACTCTATATAGAAACTATTAGAACAAAGTGGGAGTAGTGTGTATAAGTTCAGGGTACCTAAGCGGAAAGATAATACAATAGAAAAAGAAATAATAAATATTGTACAATCCCCATATCTAATTAGATATAACTGATTTTTTATATTTTATTACTAAGAAACGATGAGTATTTGGAATCTTTCTAGCGATTTAATGATTCGAACATGATTTTGATTTAAATATCAAATCGATTTCAACAAATTCAAACTAGGTAATTGTTTGTTTTAATACGTCCACAGTTTGTCTTTAATACTAACCTTTGTAACATGAATTTCATGTATTATACTGTAAGTGAGGAAACAGAAAGGGTATTTGCTACAAATTTCACCAAATGCATTTTTAAAGTCCATTTTGAATTATTAAGGAGCCTCTCGCGTTTACGCTTTTATGTTTTTATTGAAAACCGATTGTTTTGATACAAACACCTAGCATTAAGAGCTCAAACTGGAAGCGTGGAATTTTAAATAAGAGAAGAACGGGAGAAAAAGTGGCAGAAGAAAGCAGTTTTGTAATAAAAATAAGTATTTACGGAACATTTCATAATGCAAGCTAATAAGGTTACTAGAATTTACACTCAGAAATGTACAGAAGAGAAAATTCAAACAACAAAATGGCGTAGGACTTCTAATTAGTCAAGGGTAACTAGTAATTACTCTTAAAACCGTTGCATTTAATAAATTGTCTTGGACAGACACACCAGTCTACTTAAACGTTCAGTAACGTGTTCGTGTTCAATTAAGGGACATTTTTGGTTGCTTGAAAGTTGCATTTAATGAGGATAATTTTGTAGTAGCGCTTGTGATTTTCGGTTTTAAGAGTTGAAACATACGAAGTAACTGAAACCCATCTTTGATCAACTTAGCCTTGAAAACAAATGCAATAACTTAAATGACGTTTGTTAATATTAGTAGTGTTTGTAAGCAACACATTAATAAGTTTTTGGTATTTGAATCTGATTCTGACGTTTCAAACTTCAATTGTGAAATGGCGCTAGTTCTTGAAAATCCGTCCAAGTTTGATTATGCGCTGAGGGTGTTCAGTCATTGCAGATTCATACCTGAATGCAAG
>JABXWE010042403.1:0-11117 GCA_014611495.1 Limonius californicus | reverse complement strand
TTTTTTTCAAGTGCAAAGCGTTACGGCTTTCAACACGACTTATAAAAATCCAAATGCAAAGCGTTACGGCTTTCAACACAGATTTTTATTTATTTGTTTTTTTTTACTTTTTTCTTTGCAATTACTTAACCTCACCATGCTCACATGGCCAAACAACGTACCTTGTTATAATTTGGATTCTTCCAAAAACTCTCCACGCCATACCCGAACCATATCGCTGGTGATGACCTTTTTCCTGTTGGTGGTAAGATTTTTCACTTCTATTCTGTCATTGGGCAATAACGTGATGACCTCGCATGGACCTTCGTACTTCTTGTCCAGTTTGGCCAGATGTAAATTTCCAGAAGGATGGTAGATAAAATCTCAGACGTTTATTGTTTTGTTTGTTCGTCTTTTGAGGAAATCCGGTAAATTTTTGAACAGTGGTATTTAAGGTTAATTGAAATTTATTGATAGCGTTCGACCATTCTGACTTTTTATTACATTCTGTTCTTAAAAGATTCAAAATTTTTAATTGGAACTACGGATCTTCCTGATGTAAAATTATTATGAAATTTGAGTAGCAATGTAATTAGGTAAAATCATTATCTTTAAGAGGGGTTTGTATTTGTTAGGTGATGCTGATATATTGTTTACGGTTTTTATATCTGGACTAAAACTTTCGTCTAAAGAAATTCTGGTCCCACGATAATCGGTGCATATTTTGATTCCTTTTATAATAAGTAAATTCTACCGAATATGATGTCTAAGGTCATAGCCGAGTCATCGACAACATAAAATTCAAGTTCAAAGGCTTCCTTCTTTTTCCAGCTGCAGTTTAGTTTTGCAACAGGTTGGGTATAGTTTGTTTCCTAATCCTTTTAACATAAAAATATTTGGCTGTAGTTTGCAATTTAATTTCTTTGCGACATTGAGAGAAATTAGGCTAACTTCCGCTCCTGTATCAATTAAACAATTGACTAAAGTATCATGAATTTTTAATTCTGTAGTGAAGTCATCTATTAAATTTAGCGAGAAATATTTTACGTTTGCCATATGGGGCTTGCGAAGTCGTTTATTAATTTCGGCTTATATGCCTCGGTTTACCGCAATTGTAACAATCTTTATTGTCGCCATTTACAGGGTAAGGACGTTTAACTTTGTAATTAATTGAGTTTTCAGTTTTTGGTTTGTGAAAACCGTTTAAAAGGTTGAGTAAATCGGTTATTGATGCAGGGTTGCTATTTAAAGCAGCGCTTTTAACCGTAACATCAGCTATATCACCAATAACAATTTCCAACAATTATTGTGAATCGGTTAAATTAAAATGTAAAGATTTTAATAAACTTATCTTTTTAAGTGTCGGAATTTCGGCTGGTGCAGAGGCTTGCAGTCCGTAATTTCTCGCTGAGATTTTTCTTAGTAGGAAACAGATTGATAATTTCAGCCTTAAAGTTGTCCCAATTTGTTTCTTCGGGGTGCCATGTGGCATACCAGTCTTGCACTTCACCTTTGAGCCGACTTGTGGCCCGCATTAACATCTCATATTGCTTCCACTTAAAAGTTGTGCCCAATTTTTCGATTTGTGAACACCAAAATGCGGCTCCCTTATCATCGTTTCTGGGCTCGTAGTCAGGGACGTCAACTGGGGTGGACAGTTCTGCGGCACTGTTTACTTGATCTTGCATTCCTCTCAACACATCTGTCAACACTTCAGTTAATTTTTCCAATTTATTATTTTAATGCGCGAGCAACACAGTCACAACACAGATCGTCTTTTGGTTTATTTGGATTAGCCAATCCCACTTCTGATGTCAGATTTAAAGGGTTAAATCTTAAATCTTAAGAATAAAATAAAATACAACGGTTGAAGAATAACTGGGCTTTATTAAGAGCGATCCGGCTTGGTCGAGATATCATCTCTGAAATCCCCTTTTTACACGAATATAATTAAAACATATAACTGCATGACAACAATGACCGCCCAATTAACATATTGAATTACTACAACAGTTAATTATAACCTAAAGGAGCAAACGGTCCCTTATTCATAAAATAACGACAGTTCCAGAAATCCCTCCGCCGGTTGGCTCCATAACAAAAACAGGCGATAAATTAGACGAATGCTCACATGTATGTTTTAACAATTCCATTTTTACTCTCCCATACTATAGCTATAAAGAAATATCTGCTTATAATAACTCGTAAAACTTAAATAAGTGGATTTTATAAAATATCTGTTTGTTGGCACGTTTATAGGAAACTACCTATTCTGGCTAGTTCCTCTGCAGCGGCTGGTGCGACGAAGAAAATGTGAAAACTGGCCTGTTATGGAAAGCCCTGATACACATTCATTTCTTTTTTGTTGAACCAATTTAGTTGCAATAGTTAATGTCACTAGTATTTTTTAAAAGTAAAACGTCCATTTACCGAACATTAATTTGATTTTTCATATACGACCGATCCTACCGAGATGCAAAATAGCAGAGAAACAGACGAAGTAGTATTATTTATTGAATTTAATATTAAATCTGAATAATTTAATAATCCATTTTCTTCTTTTCTATTGATTAATAAATTATTCAAATGTGATTTTTGAATGTCGCTTTCGACTAATACCTTTCTTAGCAAGTTTTGCGCAATATTAAGACAGAAAAATATTTTAAAACCCACATTAGGGCGAGCACGATTATTCAGGTACCTTTATTTTACCTTTTTTCTGTAAGATAATTTATAATATATAACTTTAAACAGAAATCTTGCCCCTTTTAAACCGATACTCTCAGCGAATTTTTGGTGAATCCAACTGCAGATTATATCCAGTCTGTGACAATCCCAACAGCAGACTTTGCATTAAATTTATTTGTAGATCTGTAAACAATTTTCTATCAGAACTTTAATGTATAGCAGGTTTAGGTAAGTTGCGGCACTACTTTATTTTAATGTACCGCAAGTGCAAACTATTTGATTGATTTCGGTATTTCTCTGAATTTACCGTTACAAGAAACTCATTCATATCTTTTACTCATATAACTTTCTTGTTTAGAACTTTTAGTAAATATACACTTAACATTTAATCCGAACAAAATTTAAAAAATAGCACTGGTGAAAATTTATGTTAGCCTATATCTAGAACAATTATTCTCAAACGTTTCTGTTGGTCGCAGTAATGGCTGCAGGATATTACTGGAGAGCGTACAATTTTTTAGACCTTTGATATAGCGATGACAATGATAATTAGATGAAATATACCTGCATATAACGTTAGAATAATAATATAATTTCTAAGGTGATTGTAAAAACTGTAACTACAATAAGAGGTTATGTAATTTAAATTATGTCCTGAAGCCACCCGAGAAACGTTAGGTATATGTTTGAGTTTACATCAAGTAAAACTACTTTAGCCTAGACTATAAAGAAACCGGAAGCACTAAATTATATCAACGTATCAATTTTCATTCCAATATCGTAAAAAAATAAATATAACAGGACTGGTGTTTTTAATTAAGCGAAGTATGTCTTATATATGACATTGCGTTACTGGATATGCTTACTCGATGTTTTTGAAGGACGCAGTAGTTATTACTCGTCCCCTTTCTACTCGTAGTATCCTTTTTCCACTACAGGAAAAAAACTACTAAAAATACAACTGATTTTGTTTGTTTTTGCTAGTAATTACATTGCAATTTCGGTGTGTTATTTTTATTAATCAACAACATTTTACAGGTAAATCTAAACACCAATAAACTACAAGGTACCTGTCAGTATCACTGATACAGCCGTTAGGAATTTGTAGGCGTATACAAATAACAAGAAAGTGCAAGATGAAACATGTTCAATTATTCACATTTTCTACTTACGTGTATTCAATAAAATATCTACATTACAGTTTAAATAAAAATTGCACAAATTACTGGTTTTCATGTTACTTTAAACATTTTTACATTTATTTGAAATTAAATTTCTTTTTCATATACCACTAACAAATATGTGATAGAATTACAAGAATTCCGATAACAAGCAATTCGAGGATAAAACGATTCCATAAATTTACAATACTTTATTTACATTGCTTTGGATTCTAGCCGTAATTATTATTAAGCTTTAATATAAATAGCCTGTACAATAATAATAAGTTAATTTCTTATACAATTTAAGCAATTACAATAAGACTAGAACTAACAATAAATAAATCCTTAATTACGAAGTCACAACAGATTTGTTTTAACAATATCAATAGCTGAACCGTACACAAAAATTTATTTTTTTAATTTCATGTGCGAATAAGCTACCTAATATCGTATTACGACTGTAATTGTATATACCATAGGTACTGATTACAGTATCATGGGTATTTGATTGCAGCAGTTTTCATATAAAATCAAAGAAGACAAAACAACAAAACATGCAGTTTGTAGTCTGTTGGTAATCAGAAGCAATTCGCCATGCATTATAATTTCATTGTCACTGTGTGATTTAACTATACCTCAGAGATATTTGATTAGAAATACCTTTGTAAGTTAGTTACTGTAAACAAATATATCAATTAAAGAAATTTTTAATTATTTATATACCGCTCGAAGATATTATGAAGCAGCAACGTTTAAGATGCCAAATTTGTTCACCACAAATGTGTTATAAACATATTTTAGGTGCCGCAACATTAATCTGTGTAACACCCGATACTAAGAAATGTTTTTCTTTAAAAAATTTGAAAAATACTTTATATTAAAATTATTTAGTGAAGTTGTTAAAATGACAAAACTGGATTTCTTTATAGAAAACCTAATTATAAAGATTGAAGGAAAACGAATTTATTTAATAACATTTGTGTTATTTTGAATTAAAATTATACGTATTCTTGTCTATTTCTTAATTTCTTAGTTATTTCGAAGAAACTTTAACCACATAAAATAAACAACATAAACAGTGGCGCGTTGAGATTATATTTATAATAAAAATGAACAAAATTGAAGAAAATGATGGGGTTTTTTACAAAAGTAAAGATTTCAATGACTGGAACAACTGGATTGTCTCGGTGTTCGGTGCTGACCATAAAACGGCAGTTTGTTGTGATGTGGTAATAAAGATATACAACAATTTAGTGACTATTCATTGGAATATTAGCAAACAAACAAACAAGAGATTATGAGATTTCTTCCAATTTGTTCAGCGGTGATGAGGGGATGAGTCGGGAGATGAACAACAAGAATTTGCAGCAAGTTGATATATCGATTTGGAAAAAGTTACTACCCATCTTTTGTTTTTATTCAACTGAATAATAGAGTTTATTTTCAATGTTAACGTTTCTACTTTTATAAACAACTTTACTATTCTATGTGAGAATATCGAAACCGATTAATTTATTAAGAAGCTAGTAATCGCCTATGGAAATTATACATGTACTGTTGAAGAAATAAAGTCCTGTCAGAAGGACAGGATGAATTACAAATCGACTATTTTCCAGCAGAACCTAGTGACGTGTCCAATCGTCCTGCTGAAATGAGTTTCCAGCAGAAAAGACGCTCGGACGTTCTATCATTAATATACATTAATATTATTATGTAGCCTGCAACATCGGATTATGGTGCTATTATAAAGACGAAAATGATATCACATTTTCAAGTCATTCTTCCAATAGCTATATAGCTTTTGCTATTATATTTAATAATTTTAATGTAAAAAAGGAACGTATTTCTCGCCATTATAATATAGCCGTAGAACAGAAGCTGTATAAGATGTTACAGGCCGTATAAGATTTTATAATAATAAATTACCTCTTCAATTGTTTTATAAAATTGAAAATTTGAAGATCCATTTTAATTCATTTTATTAAAAAGATCTCAGATATCGTATTTTAGAAATACAAATATCTAATATCTACAATGTTCTTAAAATTATGTAAACTGCACATTTTTAACTAGATAAATGTTAATTAGAAATAAAGATTTGATAATTTGCAACTTTAAGATTAATGAAAGAAACATAAAACCATTTTGCATAATAATGCTATTGTTTATCTTTCTAAACAGATGTGTGTATTGTCACAAACACTGCTTTAGTTGTGTACATGCCAAGTAAGTTATTACAAAAACGAATCTAGGAAAAAAACTGCCGGAAAGAAAACCCCGGAATAAAAACCCCCGGAATAAAAACCCACAGGAAAAAACCCTCCGGAAAGAAAAACCCGGAATTAAAACCCCCGGAATTAAAACCCCCAGGAAAAAACCCCCGGAAAAAAACCCCTGCGAACATAAACTTCCAAAGAAAAAACATTAAAGAAAGTTCCTAGTAAATGTAACCGTTCTTTATAATTACATTAAGTGTGTTTGTTGCTGAATGGTAATAACATACTATCTATCACAAACACCAAACATTCTTTAACATGTCCTGTCAATTAGGTTCACATTAACAAATGTTCCACATTAACGTATCCTTATTATCGTTCATCTCTTAAGTTAACTGCTGTCATTATCAGTAATGGCAATTTTTCTAATATAATAAACTAATAATAAAAAAATCGTTAAATTTACTAGGAATTTTCTCTAGTGTTCTTTCTTCCGAAGTTTATGTTCGCAGGGATTTTTTTCCGGGGTTTTTTTCCTGGGGGTTTTTATTCCGGGGGTACCTTCCGGGGTTTGTTTTCTTGCACCCTGCAAGAATAGTGTAACAATTATAAAGTGTTACGGGTTGGTACTGCCTAAAATCAATAAATCTTGATTATTGAATAAAAACTTTCAAAGGCTTAATACGTTCGTTTGAGAAAAACTGAAACCGATTTTACTTTACATTTTGGGCTTTCTCGGGAGATTTGCAATTCTCATTCAGTCAACTAAAATTACGAATGTATGTAATTGCCATTACTAACAAACCATAACACTTTCCATCATTTACAAACGCTAACTGCCTCAGTATTTGCTATTATAACCTTTATACAGTTGTAGTAATTTACCAACTGTGTTGGGCAAAGAAATTTATACGTACGGTGTTTTGTATTGATGTGTTACCGTTTGAGCAATTTATTTTTTTAATGTAAGACTTGATAAATGCAATTTTTGAACATTGACTTTCTCAACCATAGAGAAGCTTTTGTGCCTGCAATTAAAAATTAATGGTGAAATGAAAAACCTAGTTCGGCATTTTGTGATGAACATATAGTAAGAGATGAAGTTACGTTTTGTAGAATGTCCATGGATACCCAAATCAATTTTTAATTTTTGTAAACAGATTTCGGGAAAAGATATATTTCTTTTTGTAGCATCGACTGCATTTGTTCTATTAATTATTGAGCAGTTGGGCCGAAAATAAGTTCTTTTTTTAGTACCATCTAAAGTGAAACATACTGTGCATATAATATGAATATAATAAGGCGGTTACGTATTTCTGGCTGTTTCATTATTTACTGGATTTTGCGCCACATTGTTAGCATTTTCTTCTACGTTACTGTTGGTGTCAGGCGGCTCGGTATTTTCCCATTCCCACTCGCCCTCCAAGGGCACTTCATTCTCAAAGTCGAAGTTCCATTTTTCACGGGCTACAGCAAGTCGATTCTTCAAATCTAATTCAAGCAGGTTAAACTGATTTTCTAGGCCAACAGGTTCCTGGGCGTCATTTTGGTAGAGTCTTCTGCACGCACTTGTTCTATTTGCGTTAAGTTCATTGGCCATCGATATTCAAATTGTTTCTGAAAACAAAACATCCAATTATCTCAGTACACATACTTTGACAATGAACAATTTTTTCCATATTCTTCAGCAGCTATAGCTGTTATTATCTCAATTACAGTAAATGTCTTTTACATTAAGCAAGTCCGCGAAATATGCAACCAATGTTACAAACATCTTGGGTAATCAATTCGTATTAAAATATGATTAAACCTAAAACTCAAGCGATTAAGAGCGCCTCAGAAGTTTAGTTTATTCGATATACCAGTTTAA
Source organism: Limonius californicus (assembly GCA_014611495.1). Classification (NCBI taxonomy): domain Eukaryota; kingdom Metazoa; phylum Arthropoda; class Insecta; order Coleoptera; family Elateridae; genus Limonius; species Limonius californicus. Next base: position 3,201 of record JABXWE010042403.1, on the reverse strand, counting down.
CAAAAATAAAGTAATTGTTATACTACAAACAAAAACTGTTCAAATTATTTTATTTATTAATCTTTTTTCTAATTTATTAACGCATTGAAATGTCTTACTCGAGTAGTTACTTAATAATGATTATTATACAGTGTGATTGTAAATGATTGAGGACAGTTTGAATTTACCGCCACAAATTTTAGTGTATTTGACATGTTGGTTGTGGCTATATCAATATAGGGGCGGGGCTTTATATAAATACATATTTCATGGTCGCCGTATTTATGATTTCTGCTGGGCATTTTGAACAATTGTTGTAAAATATTGTTAAATTAGTTTGGAACATTTTCACTTATTGTTAAGACGAAATTCTAAGTTTATTGTGTATAAATTGTTTTAATTAAAAATATAAAACTATTGATTCAAATCGTTTTTAACCATTAATATATATCCCTATTTCAGACGCCACTGATGAGAAATAAACAGCTGACAGGTTTACTGTATTTGCTACCAACATGACAATAATTTCTTATGGCGGTAAATTCAAACTAGCCTCAATCATTTAGAATCACACTGTACAGTTTTGGCTTAATATAATTTTTACATTTTTGAGCCTAAAACTATTCATAATATTAGAATTTAATGTTTGTAAATCATTGTAGAATTGAATTTAATATATAACAGCTTTTAAATTGTTACATTTTTTTCTCTTTAACGACCTGCGAGGGGTATTTTTTAAATAAGGTTCGTTTGTGAATGAGAGTGAGAATGAACGACGAGCGATCACCGCAGTACGCTTGCGCGTCTGCTCCCAGCATGCTTTGCGCGCGTTTAGATGCCATTTGCAGCTGTATCGTTTGTCTGTGTGCTGAGCTGTAGAAGTTTATAATGTTTTAAAAAATTGAGTCGTCCGCTGACTGTGAGATATGATCTGTGATACGGTTCTTGAGTGCAAGAATCTTGACAGCAGCGGAAATTCACCGTCAGATTTGTGAAGTTCGAAAGTGGGTGAGAATGTTCAAGGACAGGCGGGTTAATGTGCATGATGAACCACGCCCTGGCCGACCTTCTCTGATTTCCGAAGATTTGGTTAGTAATCTGGACAACAAAATTCGAGAAGTCCCACAATTCACGATTTCAAAGTTATCAATCGAATTTCCACAGGTTTCAAGGTCAGTTTTGTACACCATTGTTTCGGAGAAACTGAATTATCGAAAATTGTGTTCTCGGTGGGTTCCAAGACTGCTTTCTGACAATCACAAAACAAAAAGATTGGGCTGTGCTTTATCGTTTTTGACTCGAGACAATCAGCAAAGAGATGAATTGTTGGACCACATTGTTACAGGAGATGAGACTTGGGTGACTCACATGACGCCTGAGTCCAAGCAACAGTCAATGGAATGGCGACACACATCGTCGCCAACCAGAGTGAAAGCCAAACAATTTCAGCACGAAAGATCATGGCAACTGTCTTTTAGGACAGGAAAGGGATTTTGTTAGTGGATTTTACGCCGAGAGGCACAACGATCAATTCTGATGCGTATTGTGTGACCTTGAGAAAACTCCGGCGTGCCATACAAAACAAGCGGCGTGGCCTACTGTCTTCCGGTGTGATGTTGCTCCATGACAATGCAAGGCCACATGTTTCTGCACAAACACAAGGTCTAATCAGGTCTTTTGGGTGGGAACAACTGGATCATCCACCTTACAGTCCAGACCTTACACCCAGTGATTTTCACTTGTTTCGGTACTTAAAGGAGTTCCTTTTTCTTGTTATTAAAAAACGGACCTTATTTAAAAATACCCCTCGTATTATATAGTTAAACTTCTAGTACCATGAGTTACTTTTCTAGCGGTTTTTTAAAATATATTACATCAATAAACATTTGTTGTATTAATTTGTATAACTTTTCTAATTATTTTGCTTTGTTTTGGTATGGATTGCCTTTTTTGATGCAAGTCGGCAACAAGGGTATCGAAGAAGGTACAAAGCATAAAAACTGCCAATAATGGCCGTTTTGCATTCATACCAAAATGAAGAGTAAAAATTGTATTTTGCGCAAGATGCGCGTTCAACAAAATACAGTTTTAAAAAGAAAATAGAAAATATGGAAACCATTTTCGGAACTTTTAAAAGAAAGTATGGGTGATTGCAACCATTCTGAAGATGCGCCATAAAATGCAAATCTGAAGATCCTACTTTCTAATTTTTTTTTCGTAAATTATTACCGCTATGGTACAAAACTACCGTCATTGATTTATTTTTGATAAAAGAGATGATGCCACGAACTGCTGTAGTTAGCAATAGATAAAACTGAACGTCAGCAATGAAAATGTATTTGCAATTATTTTAATTGAATTAACACATTTGCAAAACTACAATACACTTTAGGATTTATTACTGCAAGACGCATTATTTTTTAGTATTTATTATTATATAAAAACAGTTTATATATACGTTTCTTTTTAATTCATCGTGATAGTAAAAAAATCCGCATCCGAAAGAGGAAGTAGATTATACAGATATGAATAATGGAAACAAAAGTTAATCTAAAATTTTGAAACTACAATGTTGTTGGAATTCCTTAACATAAGTCCAATGCTTTTTTGCTGAACTCTCTAGCTTAAAATTTAAGGTCGCTCCCAATTTGCAAAAAGTTCTAAAAATTTAAACTATAAGCTTTAGTCTTTAAACAATAGAATTACAGTTTCTTTTTCATTTTAGAATATTATACCCTACAACTGCTTTTATAATTGCCATGGTGGTGGTCTAAGAGGCTTACAACAATTTCTTTATTTATTTACAAAACTAATCTTTAGTACTGTAAAACTACAAAAAGAGATCTACGATACAGCATTTGTTTTGCAAGAAGTTAATCAGAATTATGAAAAAGCGGTTTTATAGGACACCTTTGACTTTTCGTGGAATTACGGTCCCTACGATTTTAACGCCCCCTGTATTAGACATTATTTTCAGGTATCGTTGGTACGTTTGATTCAACCTAGTATGTACGCGGTTAGGGGGCCTCGGTGGAGTAGTGTGGATACACGCTGCCACTCGAGGTCACAGGGAAATGTGGCCGATCGGCTGGGGTGTTCGAATCTCGACTGGGACGACCACATTCGCTTAGATAAGTTTAGGGTGCATGTTGCATAAATGTTCAGTGTGTAAGGGACGCCCGCACCCCCCTGAAGTAATTTGAAAGCGGTTCTGGGGGGGGG
>JABXWE010042397.1:0-12595 GCA_014611495.1 Limonius californicus | reverse complement strand
CTAAGCCCTATAAAATTTTAATCAAACAGAAATATTTCTCTCTACATACAATAAGTCTATTTCTATTTCATCTAAGACATTAAAATTTGCAGTTGATTGTAATACGTTAATCTGGTAATTCTTATTGTAAGTAAAAACATTTATAGATAAATTAGCCCTCTTTCAAGTTTTTTAATATCACTTAGTTTTATTGGAAATTTAATACTGTTTAACACATTTTCATATTGTTTATAATTTGATATTTGTTAAGGATTTTGTAAAGCAGGTTGTAAATGTGCTAAAATACTCTGAAGAAAATATTTTTCAGTTATTTTTAAGATTTATTATAGATTTTTTATTAGATACATACTTAACATAAGATGCTGCATTTAAAGAAATATATGAATTTATTTGAAGATCAATACTGTTTAACTTCTCCAACACCCAACCTGAATCTGTTCATTCAAGTTCTTGTATTCTATCTAAATTTACATTATTCCAGTATGAATACTGATTTAAATCACTCGCTTTTGATAAATGCATTAATGAAAACCTAAAGCTAAATTGCCCAGTTGTTACGGGCCAATCGAGCTTTTCGACGACCCGTAACCAGATGGATGGAAAAGGCCTACAGCTTAGCTCAGAGGAGTAGGGGGAGTTCGTGAAAATCGCTTATGGGAGAAAATCTTTAGCTGTGTACAGGGCAAAAATAGGCAAAATAAATGGGCGCCACCTTCCAAATCCAGCTGATTGTAGGTCCTCGTGGAAGGCCGAGAAGCCAACAGCTTGCGGGAACGGAACTTACCGTTATTGTGCCTCTTCCTATATATTTAAAGCTTGCAAAATTCTTACACAAACAAGTACAAAAAAACACAATAAGAGGCAGTAAACTTTAAACACACATATAATTGAACGGTTAAAAATGACAATCAAAGAAAATGACAAGTGATAACGCTATAAGTCTAGATTACATAATTTTAATTTTTAAACGTTCAGAAAAAAGACTCGCCGCCACTGGTGCAACGGGATTTACGTTTTGCATACAGCTACGTACCACCAGTGACGCTGAAGTTCACAAAAATAACAGAATATAATCTGGTAGTTTTATACTTAACTAACACCACAAACGGCGACTGAATGTCGCTGTTTCCAGTTACATAAAAGCAAAATTTGAAGTTTGCAAGATAATGCGAAACAAAAACGATTACTTTTACACGTCACAAAACTTGATCTTTTATCTTGAACGGAGATAGGAGCGGCCGGCACAATACTAGTTCACAAGATGATAAAAATCCATGGGTACGACCCTGAAGCCTGGATTGAAGGAAGTCAACATCCAGGGGCCCGGAACTTTGATGCCTTCAGCGCACCAATGATAACCGCAGAGCGACGGAGCTGGTTTCGAAATTAATCCGCCTGACGGCGATCGGCCAATTCACCAAAAAATTGCCTTTACCGGGGTTGAATCAAGTGTTTCCCTTTTAAATCCGGCAGTAGCCGATGGTCTGTTTATACCCCTTGGTAATAAAACAGCGAGACGGAACACACATAACAGATACCCCTCACAAAAAAAACTCAAAAGCCGCCACTTGCAGCACTCGATATATTTACGGCCCTCCCCTGAAGATGTAATTTGGGAAGACACCGGAGTCATGAAAGGTGAAAGACTGACTGCCTTAAAAACGCAACGGGAATCTGCACCTCCCCCACAAAAATTGCACCATATTCCGAAATGTTATGTAAAAGTTCTAGAATAAGGGACACGTGTGACCTAAGAAGAGCTTAGGATTCGCGCGCGAGAAAACAAGAATCGGTAGTTTTGAGCTTACAAAAGGGAACTGTCAACATAACTTAAACTTCGAAAAACAAAACAAATAGCGAAATGGTAACCCAAAATAAGACTGCAATTAAAATAATGTTATTAATTCTGACGAAGCGGCAAACAAATTAAGAAATTAATTCATATAAAGCGGCACATTTTAAAATGAACATAACACAGTTGCATTTTTCGTTGCGCTTTAATAAACTGCTTTTAATGAAAAACTTACTTTTAAATTTTTTGATATTGTAATTGTTCTGTAGTTTTTCCTTGTGCCTTGAATAAACTCTTCGGGATCTAAAAATCCTTTCGTATTATGAATAGTATAATATGCTATACATTTTGAAAACCCTACATCTTTCTTATCTACAGTTAATCTATTACTAGCTGCTTCAAATATTTCATCAAAATTAAAATTATCTTGGTAAGCGTACTAGCTTCATCCATTTCTTCAGTATCATTTTCTTTAATAATGTTTGGTAAGAAACGTTCTTTTATACGATCTAGAAATTTTAGAACACTTGAAAGTTGTCTATATATTATTACTTTAACATAACCTTCTTCCTCAAGTTCATTTGAAGTTGAAGACGCCAGCGGAGTTGACTTGTCTGTAACTTGTATTATTTGAGGTTCCTTTGAAGTTAAAAGTCTAAGCAACTGTCTGCTTCTTTTATATTTCTATAAATTAAATGTTTCTTCATTTCTTCTAAAATCAAACTATTTACTTTTATTTGTCTTTATGTTATTATCTTCTGCAATCTTTCTTAATTCACTTAAAACCTTTACATGAAGATTATCTAAATTAAAATTTTCTAATCGTTCCCTTATTTGAGGTTCTGTGTTTGGTTTTATTGTACTAAAAGTAGTTTTAATTTTATTACACACACATTAGTATAAATTTTTAACTGTTTATTTTTTTCATTTTACATTTGATAAAGAACTATATTAGATAAATTTATTTGTGTTAGGCCTGTATGACACGGCACAGAATTTTGTGCAAAATTTTGTTCAGTGTTTTTGCAAAATCCCGTGCCGCGTCATACAGCAAAATTTTGTACAAAATTCTGTAGCTCCTGCTCCAAAATCTACAGAATTTTGTTCAGAAACAACGTCAAATCGATTCGCAAACAAGCACTTTCTAGTGTTCATCAATGATCACAGAGGGCAAAGCCGTAAATGCTTTACCACGTGTACCACCTAACATCTCTCAACGCTAGCTATTCTACATAAACTTAATATAACTAATAAACAAAAAAAACTTCCCGAAAACGTAAAAATAATACAAGCCCCGAAAAGATAAACAACATTAGAGGTTATGTAAACAAAAGTAGACAATTATTATAGAACCTTGATAGATTTCTACATTATCAACAGTCACGTGATTATTTTGACAATTTTCTCACAGATGTCAGTAATTTGCACATGTTTGCGCATGCTCACAGACAGAATTTCGTACAAAATTCTGTGCCGGGTCATACAGGACTTAAATGAAGGGTGATTCATTGTGGTTGTATGAATATATTATCAGATTTTATTCAGAATGATTTAGAAAAATTTAAATATGAAATTAATCATTTTGATTTATCATCATTTTAACTATATGACTTAAATACATTAATAAACGCTTATCAAAAACTTGAGATTTTAGATACAGAATATGGTTATGGCGTGGTATCTTATATTAGGTAAAACCATTCACATTTTGGAGATGATTACAAAATATGATGAATCAAGGGCTAATCAAGAAAAAGATAATCTTCCCAGACGACTAAAAAATAAACTTGGATTTGTTTTTTAAAAGTAAAAATGAAATACTAATGAATTAGACTAGTTACATATAAAGATTTATAATTTCTGTCGAAATATAATAAACCAGATTACGGATATTTTTACCCAATTTCCTTAATATTTATAAAATTAACAGGATGTATGGTCACCCTGTATACAGCAATTTATTTCTGATTTTCTGTTTTTTAAGTGAGTTTTATAATGAATATATTGAAAACCTCGATAATTTATGTTTTCTCGATTTTGGTTACATTATCTGAATTTTTAAAACTTTAGGATGTTTTGGAGTGTGTTTTATGTTTTTGGGGTGTATTTTATAATGAATATATTAAGAACCCTGACAATTTTTGTTTTCTGGATTGTTATAACATTATTTTGATTTTTAAGGTTTTTTAGGGTGCTTTTGGAAGTGTACTTTTTCTTATTTTGAGATAGTCTTTTCTAGATTTTTTGAAACATTATTTTGATTCTAGGGGCTGTTTTTGGGGTGTGTCTTATAATATAGGAAACTACATTATATAATGTGATGTTTTCAATACTGAACAATCATAAAAACCGACAAGATTATTTAAAACATTTAACACCAAGTTAATTTTCCCTATAAATAAATATTATAGTATAAAACACAAAAAAATTACGTCTACATATAGTTATAAAAATATTCAATAAAATATTCATAAAAGTTTTGCAACATCTTCTGATATAGCATTGCCTAAATTTATGAACTGTTGTGCCATAAAACCATCCGAGTTTGCTAGTGTTTGTGAACATGCCGCAACAGTATCGTAATAATCCTTCAATAATATTTTCTCTTGTTTATTCTTTAAAGTAATTAAATAGGTTGCAAGTTGTGCCGCTTTTATTCTGTACGACTCATCAAGAGGCCGTTTTATCCATTCCTTCAAATTCACCTCCTAGCAGAATAAATAACAAAAATATATTATTTTAACAAAAATGCAATCACCAGCTTACCTCAACATGCTCTAGATATGTGTTAGGGAAATTCAAATAATGCCGAAGACATTCCACGAAGCTTCGAGATTTTTCCGGTTTGTGTTCTTGTAGCATCACATCTGCAACCTACAAAATTTCTTATGAAAAATTAGTCTTGCTATTAATGAATTGAAGTTATACATAGGTATCAAAAATATTATTTAGTTTCACTTTGTAGGAATACCATAAAGAGTCAAATATGGCCCGGGAGTTATGTAGGACTTTTTTAATTTGCACAGACTCCAAAATTGTCTTTAATGGCAATGGGAAATCGTTTTCACTACATAACAATAAATCGAATATGTACACTTCCTCCCACGATGACAGGACTAATAATATAATCCTTTTCTTTCGAACAACTCCAAAAACGCCTATATTTTCACAATTTTTTAAATAATCTATAGCTCTTGTAAATCTTTCACTACTTGGTTCTACATATATATAGTTTGTTGTCATAATTTTCAGTCGGTCATATTCATCTTGCAACAAGGAAATAGTTTTGGTAGCTGGCACTTGTGATTCTTCATGCAAAGGTACTTGTTGGGTTTCGTTCTCATTCTCCTGATCCAAAATACGCACAGATCCAATTTCACACCGATAATATGATAATATGCCTTTTAATTTGTTGCGTTTCGGATACTCAACAATATTTATAAGATCAATCCGATCTTTCGCACACTTTTCACAATCTCCTTCAAATTCTTGCCCATTTGTTAATTCTATTAGAAGTTTTTGTCCTCTAGTGTAATGAAATTCCATTGCGAATCTAAAATAATAATAACACTCTTAAATCGCATAACAATTATTACATCAATCTGGAAATCTTTACCATAACCTTAAAATAATTGAGGAAAATTCAATTTTGTAAAATTTTATTGTTTTAATTAATCGTATTTTACACTTTCGTTAACTGAATCAATCTCTGTCTTTTGCTATAGCGAAATTACATTATAGTAAAAATAATTTTAAAAAATTGCGAATAGGAACATTTTCATATAACCTCAAAAATTTCAAAATAAATTCCAACCTTGTAATTTGTATTCCAAATAAAGTAACTGGTCACTTATGCTCTTGTATATTAAATACTATTATTACATTATAAAAATTCCATTATATTACACTTCTAACTCTGCAACTTCAAATAATATTAAACTACTACTAATCACATGACACCATTTGCATATCATTACTTAGACTGTACATTAACAAAATCTTATACAGTATTTCCGTATAAACATTAATACTCTAGTCGATTTTATCATCTTTCTTTTCAATTTTTCCTTTATCGCCTTGTGAATACGCTCGGAAAATAAATAGGCCCAATGCGATATGAAGCACTATTACTGCTACGATTGCTGAACAAACGTTGCTCGTGGTACTTGAGGCTCCGATTATACCTTAAATGTAATGTAGGATACGTATTAAAACGAAAACAATCATGTGATGCCAGTTTTACTCACCATCGAATAAAATTATTTTTGTACAAAAAAAAGATGTTATTGGCAATAGTAAAATTGAAATACAATACAGAAATACTGTTTTAAAGACATTAAAATCGCTTGTTTCTGCCATTTTAATAACTATTACTTATCTATAAATTGTAAATCTGTAAATAAAGTAAAATGTATTTAAAATGAATATTAGGTTAGGTTGAGACCGATCCCATTTCTAGGCAATTTTTTACGAAATCCATTTAAACATACCTAACACAATTATTTGGTTGGTAAATATGATTGGTATGAACCCGATAGTGATTAGTAATTATTTCAGTGGCGTACCTAACCTTTTTTTCAAATGAAAGGTATAATAATAATGTCTACAAAACAATCACAGATAATGACAATTTTCTTTTATATTCTTTTATAAATGTATAAGTAGATTAGTGAATCTATTATCGATAATAGGTGATTGATCATTGATTTTCATTTACTGTAATTTCGGAAAACTTCTTGCACATGAAGTAAAACATACACCGAAATACTTAAGAAGATTCTTAAACATAAATATAAATTTGGTAAACAAAAGTTGTCGTTCGAATTTAAAGAAACGTTAAGATTTTTCTATTAGGAATATGTCTATTAATTTTGAAATACATATAAGTGTAGCATAACAAAGTAATAAGAAAGACACGACGAATTCAAATATGTAAAATTAAAATAACATTTCAATGCATCTCTAGAAATAAAATAGTATATGATACGATATATTTTAAAATTAAGTACAATTAATTTTTAATAATTAGGTTTGAATAATTTACTGAATAAATAGAGGTACAGTTTTACAAGAATCATTCCGTGAATTAATTTTTTGATTAATTACAGTATATTGATGAGGTAAACTTGAAAACAATGAAAAAATTGCCGCTGTATCGTTATCTTGAAAAGCAGACCGATTATTAGTCGATTTAATTACAGTATTTAAATTTTGTACAAATATTGCACCCTCTTGTTGCCTAAACGCGCGTGTCACGCCGCTGAATTATCGACCAAAGTTTTTAAAATATATTTAATACAATGCTAAGTCTGAAATATCAAAGTCGAAGATATTTTTTGAAAGCGCTCTTTTAAAATTATTTTCGCCAGTCACACTGTCTGTACGGCCTGAGCTGGATTTTGAGAAGTTTATTTATACATCCTGTTAAATTGTTGCAATACACACACGTGCGTGATTATTTTAGTATTCCGTTTTCTGGAATACTTAGGAATTTTCAATAAAAATAAAAGTGATGAACATCAAACCATTTGTCATTAAAATTTTCCGTTTTATTCCCCCTTCCTCAAGGGCCACCCACACTGCCGTACTTTCTATTTCCAAGGTGCTTTCGGTTAGGTTATGTATAGGTTAAACCAGGAAAACGATCCCTAAACAGCCTCTGATTCGATTGCAAACATATTTATACAGCATGTGCCAAAAGAGAGATTTTGTAGGGGTAAATTTGTAAGTGTTTTAAACCCATTTAGCATTTTTACATTGCAAATCGCAGGTTTCAATGTATTAATCAGTAGGTTCACATTTTACAGATTGAATTGTACATGCTAATCGATGTCCAGTGCCGGCTCTCAGTATTTTTCGCTCCAGTCGCAAGAAAATTTAGCAGACCTTTTAATACACAGTTAATGATTTCTTTATACAAATAATATATTAATAATATTGTTTCTAGTTCCTCTATGGATTTTAACGAAATAATAAGGCAGTTAACAATTACTAAAATTATATATCATTTAAATTACTTAAAAGTTTATTCATTTTTGTTCAGTTATCAAATAATTAAGGTTAAAATATAATATAGTGGAAACATTTTTATCGAAATAAAAACAATAAGCATAAACTTAATTGTACATTTTACCTACTAAGTTTGTACAAATATTTTTACGTCGTTTCACATATAACATTATACAATATCACACATCAATTAATAAGCCAACAAAATATTGACACAACTACCTATAGTTAAAATTTTACTTTATGTGAGTCGAATATTGAAAATTTCCTAATTTGCTTGTCCTAATTTAATACTTGGACATGTTTATGTTGAATAGACAATATCGTGAAGCTGCATAATTTTTTTAGATAGAGATGTGTGTTTATTAGTTTTATTTATCTTGTATTAAATCAGAATAGTTCAAACACTTTTCCCCTGAAGGCAATGTTAACGACGGAAAATCGGGTGTTTTAAGTTTTTATTCGCCCTGTATGTTTACTTAGAGATACGTATTTTATTTATCAACTGCGATCTATGATAGTAATCTCTTAAAAACCCGTCATTTTCATAACCAAAGAACTCTTTCAGAAAACTTAAAAATATACGGGTATTGATTTTATAAGTAAAGCAGTCATGGTGAATCAACTCGAATAAATTGCCTCATATTTGGTCCTAAATTTCTAACATTAGTTATAAAAAGATTTTTTTAAACGCAAGGTATTGTTATTGGTGCCCCTAAAATTTTCCGTCCAAGGATTATGACTCATGCAACCTCCCGACCCGGTTCTGTCCTTGTTTTGTATTGCCAAATTCATAAAATACTACGGAAAACTACTCGGCGTGCTTCCCGAGGATACACCGAACGCATCCGAAGTTTAAACTGAGGAAAGCGTCGATTTTGTTATTGACAATTGAAGTACGAAATAAAAGAATTTGACGTTTTCCCCGGTGTTTTTCTCGCGGTAAAAACAAGCAAAGGACCCATCTTCAGATTTTACGCAACAGAATACACCCACAAAGGAATAATACTGCAGAAATAGTGAAAGTAACATCAAGTTCGCTGGCGTAACTATACCCGGCAAGCAACAAGGAAATAGAATTTATTTAGGTTTTTGCTACGCAATCTCGCAACGTCCAGCTGACGGTTAAGACGTTAGACAGACGCGTTTTGAAGAAGCGAAATTTTCCACATATTTGCACAATGCGGGACGTGTTCGGGTGTATTTTTCCCGTAGTTCAGGAAGAAAATAAGGCCCATAATCCTACTCAAGATACAAATCTCAACGGAATACACGTTTCGTCCAACACGTATTACGGATTTCAACCCTTACCACTGCAGGGCCAGGACAAGGGCGAAACTTATGAATACATGGAGGTTCAAATAAACGATTCGGGGATACAATTCAACAATTTTATCAACCCCGAAGACAGGTTAAGTGGCCTCCAGGCGGCAAACAATTTCGTGCGCGGGCATGAAAACCGGAAACGTCGTTGGTGCGAGGACGCGCCAACGACGGATTTCAAGAAACGGCGGGAATATGGTGAGTTTGCATTAGCTCGACTGAAACTAGAGTTTCAGTTTTCTTGTCTTTCAGAACCCATCCCAGTGTTACCTTCGACAAATAGGTATATAAATTCACGCCAACCGACCCATAATGTACCTGATATGCCCCGTGGTTTAATGGGACATTTTATATAAACCACTGTAGGATAGTTTTGTTATGTTTAAAAAAATACATGTTAGGTAATTGATCTCGGTTTTCGGGTGTTTTAATATTAAATTTTAAACCACTCTAATTTGGCGTGTTTCTATTAGTGATAGATACTACACGTATCGAAATGTATTATATAAGGTTGTAGGTGGAAATTGAGAAACCACATGTTATTCTATTTATGTTTGTAAAAAGATATCTTTAAACCCTAAAGGTAAAGGCTTAGATAAAATTATTATAATATTATAATCCCAGGCAAAAATGTTACAGGGACTTATCTTCTAGTTTATTTACTAACCAAAGATAATGTTTCATTTAAGCAATAATAAAATAACCATTATGCTAAGATTTATTTGTTTATTATTGTATGTTCATGCTGGTGTACAACTAATCAAATAGTACTTTGAATTTTTAATCTACCTACTGAGAATGTAGGAAGATAATCTTACTAGTTGTTTATATTTTTACAGTTACATGTAAAATAATCCCCCACTTTTATATTAACGTATAAAACATGTCTATATGTACAGGGTATTTTTAAATTATCGTAATTTATCATACAAAATTAAGAATTTCACCTAATAAACTGTAGTCTGCATTACCTACCACCATTTCTGAAGTACAAGGTGTTGCAAAAACATTAGTAGACATTTTTTGGCAAAAACATGTACAATATTCGATTTTCATTAATAACATCCATCCACAAATTCGTTTTGTAATAGTTTGTTTGTGAAGCAAAAACTTCATTGAAAAATGCAATACCCTGTATGTATAACAATGAGGGTGTAGTCAGTCTACCGTGTATTAGTTAAAAAGTTTTGAAGAATTATTTACTGTTTAAATAACAGTATACGCCCTGTATTTTCCTATAAGTTTTCTTATAGTAATTTTAAAATATCTCTAGTAATTCTGTAGCAAATCACCATATCTTGCATACCTTCGTTCCTATATTATGACTCGCTCATTTTGTTACCGAAATCTGTTCAATTTTCTTTTTTATGCCAGAAACTATAAAACACAACACCAACATAGGAAAATCCAGAAAAGCCACAGATCTGAAAAGTTCGAATGAAAACTTGCTCGAACAGCTTTTAAGGGAAACTCATGGTTGTAGCCTGTACCATTGGACAAGTGATTGTTCATTGTAATAATATGTGACACTCATTTTTGTATAGTCTTTAAGATTTTTGTATTTTGTATTTTTATTAATATAAGTGAACTAATTAATTAGTAACACCTTTATAATATTTAAACACCTTGCAAGTTTGAAAAATAAACATTTTGTATATATATTCTTGTTTTTCTATTGATAATACTAGTTGTAATTTCCTGGCAATAATAAATAGTCCTATAAAAGGAAAACACGAGACAGACTTCAGAATATTAGCAAGCATAACGCTAAAATAGTCATTTCAAAAGGGGAAAACCCCAGCAGACTCCAAAATATTATCTACAGGTCTACCATATCAACTTATTCAGAAATCAAAATGAAAACACTGCGAAGAGTCTGATCTTGAAGAAGCCCAACAGTCAATTGCACAGGTCAGTGAGGATTATCTAATATTAATTGTAATGTTATCTTCAGATTTTTATCTAAAATAAGATGTTTAATAGTTTAGTAGCACATTTGTAATATCTCAAATCTTTGAAAAATAAACACTTTGTATATTCTTATTTTTTATTGATAATACTACATATTTGTAGTTGAATGAAAATAATACACTCTGCAATAATTTACACTAAAGGAGGAAAAATCAGGCGGACGTCAAAATATCCTAAAAGGCTTGCTATATTACGATATCCAAAACATAAAAGCTGACGAAAATGTTCTATGGACCATTGAAGAAGCTCAAAAATCAATGGGACAGACCTGAGAATTATCTAATATTGCTTGTAATGGAATCTTCCGATTTTTTTCTAAAGTAAGATGTTTAATAGGTTAGCAATACCTTCGTAATGTCTAATCCTTTTAAGTTTTAAAAACAAAACACTTTATTTATATGTATTTTTATTTTTTATTGGTAGTACTATTAGCAACATATAAACAGGCCATATCAGGATATCCAGAACAAAAACAAATCAAATTGAAAATATTCCATAGTATGACCTTGAAAAAGCGCAATAATAAATGACGCGCCCTTTCAGGATTATCTAATATTGATTGTAACGTAATCCCCAGACTTTTGTTCTAAATTTAGCTATCTAATGAATTATTTACACATTTGTAATATCTAAACTCTGCTAGTTTTTAAATATTAACGCTTTTTTATATTCTTATTTTTTATTGATAATACTATTTGCAGTTCTCCATCTGAGGGGGGGGGGGGCGTGGAATATATGAACAAAACATCAGAATTAATTTTTTATATTTTTATCACAACAAAAGCACTGTAACTAAAATTAAAATAACGGTTTGGCGCAGGGACTCTTGGGCGCAGGGATGTTTGGACGCAGGGACGTTTGGGCGAAAACACATATTAAATCTGGTTTATTCTATAACAAGTTTTATTAATAAATCCAATTGATAAAACAAATGATTTATTAAAAATATCTTCACCAAACGTTCAAAAATAAGCATCTAGAATATTTTTATGCAACAGTATTGTTGTATTAAGTTATTTAATCAGAAAACTACTATTTGCGTATCTCAAAATATACCGCATCTCAGTGAAAGTACCATTGTAGGTATTTTTTATTATCAAAATAATGAACTACCAAACAAATACACTAGAAGTACTATAAAACTAAATAGACTCTTCAAAATTTTATATAATTTTAATAATAAAAAATATGTGCAAATGTGTGGGTATTCTCCGTAACGTATGGTATATTTTGACGATAGGCAAATAGTAATTGTTTGACTAAATAACATAAATACAACAATATTGTTGCATAAGAGATATTCTAGAATGCTTTTGGTGAAAATATTTTTAATAAACCAGTTGTTTCCTCAATGGGATTTATTAATAAAATTGGATAATTCAGCAATTTTTTTATTAATAACATAAAACATTTATAGAAAAAACCATTTTAAGATATATTAACTGACCTAAGATCTTCTTTCAACTGATGACAGTGATAGTGAATGAAAAATAGTGGTGT
>JABXWE010042396.1:0-20095 GCA_014611495.1 Limonius californicus | reverse complement strand
TGCTTCAGTAACGTAAAGCATTAAAACGGTATATGCGTGTTCATATTTTTTAAATCAGTTGTATTGATTATTATTATTAGAAGTATGGGAAGGTTCCCTGGGGGCTAAATCCGAAAAATATGTTTTGCTCATAATTAACGGTGGTAAGACCGCCAAACATGGAGCTCAGGAGAACCAACGTTAGGAAAGGGATCAATCGTGTGGTAAATGGATGGATGCAGAACAACCACTGGCGTGGCCATAGGTATCTATGGCCCAGGAGTAAGGCTGCCAAAAGCCTTGGGACAAATTCCTAGAATCTGCCAAGCGGAGAACCATGTTATAGATATTTGTGCTCAAATATGCCTAAGAAAAGGCTATAGCAGAGCTAGAATTTATATCCTTTCAGACAGCCAAGCAGCACTTAAAGCTCTGAGTTCTTACACTTTTGAGTCTGGAACTGCCTGACAATGTCTACAAACTGTAAATCAACTGGCAAAGAACAACAAGGTGACCTTGATGTGGGTTCCAGGCCATGAGGGCATCACTGGAAAGGAGGAAGCCGATAACCTTACAAAAATAGGCTCGAAGACTCACTTCATTGGTCCGAAACCTTTCTGCGCTATAGCAAGAAGCCACGTAAAGGCAGAGGTCAATAAATGGGAAGAGTTTCAAAAGATCTCCCGCTGGAACAGCATTACAGGCTTAAAGCAGGCGAAAATATTCATACATAACTCGCCAAACAGAGCACACAAACTGCTTGAACTCGGCAAGCATGAGCTAAGGGATATAACAAACCTTCTAACTGGACATTGCTCTCTGAGATACCATCTCAATGTAATGGGTAAATCTGAGAGCAACATATGTCGATACAAACAGCGGAACATATCCTCTGCAACTGAGAAACTATAACTCGCCAAAGGTTTCAATACCTCGGATAGGTGTATACAACATCTGACGAAGTGAGCAAAGCTGCTCCAGGGAAGATCTTAAAGTTCGTAAGAAGCTTAGGACATGAAGGGTAACACTAGATTAGTAGACTTTCGCAAAAGATCTATATAGTTCGAAGTGTTGCTAGGCAATTTCATTGCCCGAACGATCCCATAAACATAATATAACACGAGAAGGTTTACGAGAAGTCTCTCGCTGAAATTTTTTACATTTTTACCATTCTTTAAGTGAGCGTTGCCGCAAATAATTTATGTGTTTGTTGGTCTATTTTTGCTCATTTAACTTCGTGCGTCAAACACTGCAAGCAAAAAAACTTTATGACCGACTGATTACACGGTTATTAAAGCTAAAAGTTATGTTTAAGAGTAGAACGTTTACTCTACTCTAGTGCGTTTCGTACGTTTTATACTGATATACTTATTATTTTTTGATTAGTATTTGAAACTTCGATGTTGTTAATAAAATATTAAACTTTTTTAATGTGTTTGTGAATACATTTTGTATGTTACTTATAAATTGTCACTAGTTTATCATCACAATGCGTATTTGTATTATCAATACAGATCCATTTATTATGACAAATTTACGATTGACGTTCGTGTGGAGACGACAAAAATTCATTACTTTGTCGTAGGAAATACTACTATATATTTATTACATAAATACAAATGTTTATTTGCAAAATATAGACATACCCACGCAAAAATGTATACACATTTGAGCAGAAACTTGAAGCATAAACAGATTGGATATACTAAATGCTGAAACGAATATAAAACATTGTTTAGAGACTTTTAACCACAGAAATCGTCATTTCAAATTGATTTATTCCGCAAAATCCCGATAGTATTCAACTATCCAACTAAGTCCTATACACAGGATTAATATTTTTGATAAAACATAATGTTGTCTATACCCAACCATCTTATTTTTGGTATTATTACCATGGGTTTGATTCCCCAGCATTACCACGTAGCGTGTAAAAATCTTGTGTTGCAACCAACCACACTCAATCCGATTGGTAACCATCAGGTTTCATTCTCAAAAGCCTTTTTTGGGATTTCTGTCGGTCGGATTACACTTTTTATTGTAGGTCCTCTCCATTTATACCTGCAGTTAGAACTGGTATTACTTTATTTATTTATTTATAGGAACGTTTTTGTTTTGTTTTATGCTAATAGCTATCATTATTATGTGATATATTTCAGTGTGCTAATTATTTGTGCCTTTAAATAAGTATTAAAATAAAACTATTTTCCTTACGGACGGAGATCAGACTTTTCCATAATTTGTAATGCTTGAAGGTATTATAATATAGGTCCTTATAAAGCAAAAAAGACTATACCGAGGTTATTGATACAATTAGTTAGGACTGATTACCATAATAAACTAAGGATGGAGATTTAAATAATGTTATTTATAATTACATCAACAATGGCTATTTCTTTCTTCAGTGTTGAGGTTTTAAATCGATTTTGTTGATTGTTCAAGGATGTGATATGGAATAGTTAGATTGACAATACGAAAACACATTCCGACATATGGATGTAAATTTTAAACTGGCATCTGTGTTTTGATTGTAAAAGTAGGTTGATTCCTTTTTGCTTAGTAACTTAAGTTTGAAAATAATTAAAAATTAGGACCCAATACTGTATCCTCTAACTGGTTTTCCGAATAATGTTAAATGCACGTTTAAATATCATTTCGTTTAAAACCCAAGTTTCACAGTTTTGCTGAATTTTACATTAACTAAGTTCTAATACAGGGTGATTCAAAGAAGCTGATTAACTAATTCAACAAGACTGAACGTTGTATACAACGTTATCAAGTTTTAGTTTATAAACGGAAATTATTTTGTTTCGTGTAATTTGACATTGGCAGCTATTGTAGGTTTATTTTAAATATTTCAACCATACCTACACCTCCATAAATACAATATATAGAGTGTCCTGAAGGACAAGATCTTAGTTGATATTTCAATATTAATCTCAGGTATTCAAAAACCTGCAGCATATATATGGGGCATTTAAAATAGAAACATTTTATTATAAATTAATCTATTCTTACACACCTGTAGATACAAGTAATATTTTCTGATCATATGAAAATACACTTGAATAAATATACCAAACAGGGTGTTCCTAAAGAAAAAATCGTAGTTGGTAGATAAATAATAAGATTATACACGGTGTCAATTTGAAAACACACATTCTGTTATATCACTGGAAGCAAAAGCGTTATTGAAAATTTTTAGAAAACGTTTTTATTACACGGAGTAGAAATTATCATTACTAGTGATGGGCGATCTCGAATGAAATCATTCGAAATATTCGATTATACATATATCTCGAGATGCTAATAATTCATTTGAATTATAAAAGTTTGGCCAATACATTCGTAGCCGTGAGCGCATCTAGAATGATATGCATGTATCCCCGAGATGTGAGTAATTCATTCCAATGATAAAAAAACTCCTCGAAATACGTTCATTTAGTGATGCGCGCATCTCGAAAGAAACAATTCCAAATATTCGGTTACACGTCCATTACAGAGATGCTAATAATTCATTCGAATGAGAAAAACTTCTCGAATTGGTTACGGGAATGCTAGGGAGTCATCATTCGAAAGGCAGGATGCGAGACATTTTGGATTCGAATGATAAATTCGAATGAATATTTCGATTATTAAAATCATTCGAATACTAATCATTCGATTATGCCCATCACTAATTATTGCCACCACCACGACTATATGATCCGATAAATGTACTACACAGAGTGGTTAAAAAACGTTCTGACCTTTGATTTCGAGTTCCTAATCATGTATCAAATTTGTTAAAAATACCCTAAAGACCGCAGTAGCATTTACTATTGTCTCAATTTTTTTACCAATCCTGTAGGGCTATAAGATACGGTAATAGCAGTATATAAATGTGGCCAGAAAGCACGAACGTGTTTGACTATTCGCAGTTTTGCTATTTGTTAGTAATTTTGCAACCCGTATATTTGGAAGCTCTATGTCGATCGCAGCTCAATTTTCTAACGAGTGTTGTTAAAAATAGCTTCTCGTATCACAACGACAGCAATATGTAGGCCGGTTAAAAAGATGTTTACTTTTTTTAGTGATTTATTACCAATTCCTGTAATTTGCCGTCTTACTTTAATTAAAGTTAGGGTGGCCCTCACAAATAATTCTTTTGATGACATATGTAAGCAGCTGTTACTGTTAAATATCCTTTACTGAATCAAACCTTTACATACGAAAGCATTTGTTTTGTTTTTATGTTTTGAAATAAGTTTTACTAGAAATAATCCTCTGTAATGCGATACACAGAGTGTTCGTAAGAAACTAATATCAGCTTTTACCAACCCTATATTTTCAAAAAACAATCTGTTATCATGATATCATTGAAAAACTATAGGAGGATAACATATTCACAATATCCCAAATAAGTCAAAAGAATCAAGCAACAGGAAGAGAATTATACTTAGTGTTTATAGATCTGGCAAATCCTTTTGACAATGTGCCCGTTCAAAAGTTGTGGGAGATCCTAACAAGAAACCTAGATAATACCCTGATTAAAGCCGTGAAAAGCTTGTGTGTGATCGACAGATATTCAGAATTAAGGTGGGAACGGAGTTAATGGATCCATGCAGAGTGACAGAAGGACAAGGTTGCCGGTTATCACCGACCTTATATAAATTATATGTAACAGAAGCTCTGATGGCCTAAAAGAAAGTGTAAATGAATGGGAGTGCTAATATATGAATTTGCGGATGATCTGGCCATAATAGCCAAGTAAAAAACAATGCGGAATATATGAACAGGAAGCTACAGGAAGAATATTTAAAGTGGGGTCTAACTCTAAATATTTGCCAATGCAAAATATTTGCCGCTAGGAATACAGACTGACGAATTACTATTGGACACAGGTGAAACAATAGAAAAGTGGCAAGAACACATATACCTTGTAGTAGTGATAGAAAGTAAAGGAAGGGATAGAAATGAAATAAATGAAAGAGCAAAGAAGAGTAGAAGAGTAAGCAGAACGTTGAATGGTGTATAGTGGGATGGAGATATAACGAAAAAAACTTAAGAAACCAATATACAACACCCTAATTCAAAGTGCAGCACTTTATGGAGCTGAAATATGGTAACAGAACGAAATAAAAATAAATTACGAGTGTTGGAGATGGATTTTCCAAGAACAGTAGCAATGCTATCAAGAAAGTATATGATGGAGGTGAATAAAGATATAGTAGAAGAAATCGAGAGAAGACTATTAGTTTGGTTAAGGGTATGCCAAAAGAATGGAGGAAGTGAGAATACCAAGAGAAACAACGGAGTGGATCCCACCGGAAAGGATAAAGAGGGGTAGACCTAGAAAGAATGGGTACGTAGGAATAGGAACAATAATGGAGACAAGGAATATACAACAAAGGGATTGGATGAAGCGTACTTATTGGAGAAATCTTCTGGGAACCAGAAGGCACCATTGCGCCCAATAAGACCGGAGAGAGAGAGAGAGAGATATGTGCTTTCTATAACTGTTATAATTTAGCTGTTTTCGTCTTAAAAATTGATACCTATCAAAAGGCACATCTAGGTTGTAGCAAGAATGATACACAGTGATTCATGTTAACGCACAGGCAACTCGCATAGCAGACCCACTACGTGATAGCAAAGGCATTGATCGGTATTAAGTTAGGTTACTTTATACGCAACTATTTGACAAAATAACGTCTTGTAGATGTCGATACATGGTTTACTCGACGTACAGCTTTTCGTTGCATTGCGGGAACTTGGAGATTGCTATCTGACTTGAAACTTCTCACAGTTTTGCTATTAATCCGATTCAAAGTGATCAAAATATGCTAAATTCAAGCCAAAAATGTATTAACCTGTTGATCACAATATCTAACTATTATGCCAATGCGATTTTCCTATCGTCCTATTTTTAACACCAATTGTAGAGGTATGTTAGTTGTGTTGCCTATACGGCGGTAATATTAGAAAACAAGAACTTTTATTTTGTACTAGTATATACATGTAACATTTGCGTATTTAACAATTTATTTATATAAACTACTCAAAAAAGAATAGGGATATTGTAATATAAAGCATATATGTTTGTATTTGGAGGCTAATGGTCGTCTATTATTGATAATTGGAGCAAGCGGCAATGTTTATGTTCTTAATAATCAATAACAATGCAGAGAAACCATTTAACAATAAAACAACGAAATTTAGCCGTTGCTATGCACCAAAGAGGAGATCGTCAGGTCGACATTGCTGATATGTTAAGAACCACGCAGAGCGTAATTTCACGTACCCTTTCGCACCTTAGAGGAACACGTACGACTGCAAGAAGGCCTGGAAGTGTTTTTTCGCATCACAACACCTCGTGAGAATCGACTTCCGGTAATTAACATCTACAGCAAGTACTCCAGAATGCCACAGCAAATCGAGTCCCCAACCAAACTGTGAGAAATCGATTGTATGGGTAGGACTTACCTCATACCGCCCCCTGAGGTGTTCTGCAAGAACTGTGGCTCAACGAAGACACCGGGTGGAATGGTCAAGACGTAGGCTTCAAGAAGCGACACCGTGGGATGATATACTGTTTTTGGACGAGTGTAGATTTTGTCTCAGCAATGACAACCGGCGTCAAAGGGTATATCGTAGTGCCGGACATCGTTCCTTACCTCAGTATACCCAACCCGTCGTTGCCTTTGGTAGTGGTTGTCTTATGGTGTGGGTGAAATTTCTTTAGGGCGGCGTACTGACCTCCATATCTTTTATGGTACACTCACGGGCCAACGTTATGCGCAAGAGATCATTATGGACCATGTTCTGAACCGTCGCAACTCTGTTGGACGGGAATATTTTATTTTAGTTGACGACAACGCAAGGCCGCATCGTGCTCGGGTTGTTTTAGATATGCTTCGAGATGAGGAAATAATGCATTTTGCTCTTCCTCCGCTATCTCCAGACCTCAACTCCAACGAGTATGTATGGGACCTTTAGCAGAGACAGCTGGATCATCATAATCCAATACCTACTACTGTGCAACAACTGAGGGATGTATTGTCGGTACTGTGGCATCAAATTCCACAAGAACATATTGGTAATTGCATTGAAAGTGTGCAAGCAAGGTGCAGAGCAGTTATTACTGCCAGAGGAGGTGATTAGACTTTAATAAATTTAAGTTAAGTGAAAGGAGACAATAACGATTTTCTTGTTGTTAAATTTCTCCTTTAAACGTACCTTTGTTGTAATTTTCATGTTCATTACTAAAAATACGATACATTTTGTTGTTTTGGAGTTTTTTTTATTATAAATGCAATAAGTGTTGCCTTTAAGTTGGCTTACACTGTAATATCCCTATTCATTTTTGAGTAGTTTAGTTTTCAACTCATTGAGAGTAGTGTTTTATTAAAGTTTGCGAAATTATCATTCCTAGCTGAAGCACACGTGATATACAGAGTGGTGGCACAATACAAATATTTCATTTTATTTTGTAGTTGTTTCCTGAATTCAATTTAGTGAATTAAAGCTGGACTTTATTTCAAGATGTATATGCAACCTACAAATCATCGTCTACTTGGCTGGATGTACACCAAATAATGTTTATCTTTAAGATAAGAGTCTAAACATTTCAGCTACGTTAGGGGCATAAATAATAGCAGCCACTGGGGTTGTTTAAACCCAGTAAATTTAGTATTTTTTGAAGTTAAATCCGAATTCACAGTTTATGGTTCTGGTACCTTTGTTTACTCAATCAAATTCGAATCATTGTGTTGATTTTGTGCGTTGTGATTTTTTCTCTGGGTTTTTTAAACTCTTCTGAATTTTATATATTTTGGAAGCCAAATTCTGGTAGGTGGGAAAAGAGTTAATTTTCTTATTCGATAATCATGTAAGGCAGATGCGAAGCAGTAATTGCCCTCAACTTAGGGAACCTACATGGAGTCGTGCAAGTAGTGTCTCAAACTGCTCTCGGAAAACATATGTCTATTTATTGTAAAACGAGAAAGCGTAAATTAGAACTTCCGAAAAACTGCTGCCGGATATCATAGAAATAATAATCCATCAAAGGAGAGAACGTTTTTTTAAAGAAGTTACTGCCAATATTCAGAGAGTTTCAAAAGAAACTGTTGGACAATATTGATGCAATAAGTGGATGGAAGAAAGGCGAAAAAGATTAACTGCATCCAAAATTGGAAGAGTATCCAAACGAGATCCACCGCCGATACCTTAAAAAACATTCTCTGTTGTCAGTTTACACGCGAGCCACCATATAGGGAAGCGATAACGAGAACAGGACAATCGAACAATTTAATAACTTAACAAAACTTGAAGTAAGTCCTTCTGTGTTATTCGTTGACCAGGAATGCCCATTTTTAGCGACTTCTCAGTGGAGAGAGTGTTAAACAATTAAAAACAACTTTTGGTGCTGTTGGGGATGAAAAAATAACTAATAAACGATATATGTACCAAATCTAAGGAAAACTAATATTACTAATTGGACTCCGCTTGGAATTCTGTCTACATTATAACAAATAAACAACTACATGTGGCTAAAGAGTATGTTACCTAAACTAAATATTTTTATTTTTCATCTCATCTTCCAGAATTTATAGATCCCCGACTGTCGAGAAATTTGCTCCTTCCAGAAATATATTTATAAAAGTTTGTATAAACTAAGCCTTTATCATAAAGAATAATTATATGATATTAATATTATATCATCTATGTCCATATTACAAACCTTTGTTTTGAATAAGATAAGTAACTTGGCACGCATGAATATTTTGCGCTGAAATCTCAATGTCGAATTCTAGAAAAATCATACATTCTCACTCCTCTCTTCTCTTCTTCTCTTACTATTAGCCGAACATGACACTGAAATTAATAAATTATCTGTACTTTTTTCACCTTTCTATGTACTGGTACTCAGTTCAGTGCACAAACTCAACAAGCATTTATCGGTTCAACCTGCCATCCGTAGTTGACGAGAGTCAATATATGGGGGTAATTTTGTTCCTGTATGAGGTGTTGCCTAAGATTTACAAAATTTTTGGATATTTTAATGTAATTTTCAGAAGTCATAACAAAATTACAAGGACGCTAAACAAGCTGAAGATGTGATTAATCAAAATTTGCCATCTGAATAACTTAGTCGACTATGAAAAAGAGCCATATTTTCAAAAATCCAATTATTTTGTCCTGGTCAAGAAAGCATTGTATAATCAATGTACGGAGTG
This sequence comes from Limonius californicus, assembly GCA_014611495.1. Classification (NCBI taxonomy): domain Eukaryota; kingdom Metazoa; phylum Arthropoda; class Insecta; order Coleoptera; family Elateridae; genus Limonius; species Limonius californicus. The sequence continues at coordinate 10,898 of JABXWE010042396.1, read as the reverse complement.
ATACTGCTTCTAGTTTCTACCGTTTAGCAGAAATTTGGTGTCAGAGTGTCATTTTTGTTGTCAAATATTTCTTGCTCAATACCAGGCTTAATGGCACACGCTTGCGGTTTCATTTACGTACATGATTTTTGTCTTAAAGCTCATTCAAAGATAACATTTCTGTTTCATTCTAGGCGTTTCTATTATATAATTTTTAGTTTTATGATTTTTTTGTTGGAGAAATACAATAAATGTGATTGCAAAAAGATTTTTATTGCCCAATTGTATTATTTGTGTATTTGAGCACCGCAGTGTTTATTACACTTACGTTTGTATAATACTAAGTGTAATGAATAACTATAAGCTTATGGAAAAAGAACCAAACAATTTCGAACAGGGGATTTTTCTTAAAAAGGCGCATTTTAAATTTGCGGAAATATATTGAAGGGCATATAAACGGTTGTTCAAAGACATGGCTTTGGGTAAAATTTCGGCCTACGCCCCTGACCAAATTAGGAGTCTAAAAATTCAACCTGTCCCATAAATTCATCAACTCCCGACCGTCTTTAGACTTTTTTTTAACATCCAGTTACTTATCCAATTTCTCAACAAAATTAGACGAAATGGACGTGGACGCTCCTAATATCTGCCGAAAACGCTGACTTTTGATAACCTGAAAAATGACGGCAATTTATTTCCCGCATAATAACAAATATTAAGCACACTGTTACTGAATAATTGGAGATCCTGCGGTCGGTTTCATGGAACGCGGTTATGAATAATCTTACAGTGTACGACCTTCGTGGCGTTTTGAGTTATTTATGGCGTGTTTATAAAAACTGCTACAATTAACAAATTAGATCCCATTTTTCAAAACGTTGGAAACCACTCGAAGGCTCCGGTTTCGGAAATTGAATTTTGGCCGTTTTGAAGCTGATTAATTAGGTGTTTTGTAATTTTTCGGTTCACACATTAAGCTTTTAAATTAATTCTCTTGCGGCCACGTTTGTTGCTCCGGCTTAATTTGAATAACAATGAACAACAAAGCTTTTTGTAATGCTGACCTTTAAGGGGACATTTTTCACGTTTTCTTTGGAAATTACAAGTCTTCCAAGTTAATTATAAAACATTGGGAAAGGCCAGTTACTAAGACAACCAGCTTATTGAATTTTCAACTTCTAAAATAAATCAGAGAACTAAATAAAAGTAGTCTTCCTGCTTAGACGGTCAGTTCGTAATTATTATTGTCAACTAATTTTCTAATCGTAAATTTATTACATTCTTGAATATTAATTACAGTCGTAATCAATAGAATATTAAATAAAAAACGAGTAGAGTAAAAGTGAAATCAATAATATAAAACTACTGTGACATTTAGAATTTCTAAGGATTTCTAGGATACAAATGCACCGGGAAGTTAATTTAAAATAGAGTGTATATGAGTACCATCTTACGGCGGAATGCTTAAACTATATTTAGAAGGTAGAGCTTCTCACTAGCGAGCAGTAATTAGTTTCTTATTACTACTTTCTAATGATAGAGGGCGCTGTAGAAGTTCTGCGAAATTGTCTATTACTGTTATTCAATCTGCCTACAGATGGTACTGATTTTAAAATTTTGAACTCCACTATTTATAATCTAAAAAAATAGCCAACGTCTCTATTTGAGTAGATACAAAGGCTTAATTTATCAAAATTGCTATATTTTTGTCAACATATCCAGCGATATAATTGAAAGAAATAAGGAAATTAATATTGTATTGTAGAGATAAATCGATTCTCATCTTATCTTGAAACAGCTTGTTGTGTTGTCAAGTTTCACTAATCTCTGATCCCCCCTCATAAAATCTAAAGCACAGCACAGTTGCAATACAAAATAATTTTGCAACTTGGTTACTTGTAATTTTTGAATAGATTTCTTTCGTGTTTTATCTGGTATGCTTTATTGAAAAATGTGACATGCAGTTTACAGTTATTTTACATCATGAAGTTAGTGTTGTATTGTTACTGGTTAAAACTAAAAGTCATACCAACTTCTTAACATTTCGATGTAAAAAATTTATTAAAAAGTTACTAATCCTTGTATTTTGGAAATGAAACTGTATTTTGTGTCTTCGATTATATGATTGGTTTTAGCGGTAAAAATAAGTATTGTAAATTTTATTATATTCGGATTTCATTACATAAAAAAGCTACCGTCGAGAGCTTTTGTAAAATGGTAAAATCTTTAGTGTGTCCAGTTTAACAAGAAAATGTTGTTTATAACCGGTTCCTGAAAGTTCACCAAAAACAATTCATCGACACACAGTTCATCGAAACATTAATTTAGGGAGGCAACAATTCACCGAAATACATTTGTTGGAAATTATAGTCACCGAAACACAATTCACCAAATTCGACCAATTATATTATAAGATATGGACGACTAAAAAGAAAAAGAACATGGAATTTTTTCTTGTTAATACTATACAGTACAACATCGCTAATCCGGACAGATAAAAATTTCCACCCGTCCGGATTTGGGAATACTACACAAATAAAGTAAGAAAGACATTTAAATAAATTCCTATTATTTTTATGAACAATTAATAAAAATATATTCACATAGATTGGTTTCGTTTAAGATAATAACCAACTTTTTACTACAGTGTGTTTTGGAAAAATGTACAGGGTGGACAAATTTCGAAGTTTTCGTAGGGAATCTCGACAACCATAGTTCTTACGATGAGCATTTTTCAGTTTCGGATTAGCGCTTTATTTGCATACCACAAACTAAACGCATTTCTGTCTTTCTTAGTTGCTTGCAGATTCATATTTCCGACAAAGTCGTATATCGTAGTGACATCTGCGAACGAAACAACACCAACACCGTACGTGTGACGTATTCTGTCGGCCGACACGTTCAGTAGAAAGAAACAGAGATACTTTGAAGAATGTTGCGCTTTTGCATCGAAGGCCACTACCTAAATCTGTTTCCATCAGTATTTAAAATGCTTTGGAGGTTTATATGTCAATATTGTATTTTTCAAAGTTACCTTGTTGTTTATTGCTGAAATTTATTTCATACACTTCGGAAACCTTTGTTTTCGTTGGGAAATAGTTCTGTAGATATCCCGGTTTGTTTGGGTTTGTGGAAATTGTTATTAAGAGGTTGAAGATAAGTTAATAGCATTTTTGTTATACAGCCATTTAAAGGTAATTACAGTTACTGGAATGTATTCTTGAAAACACGATTGTACTTAGCCAGTTTAACATTGTATAGTATTGTAAAAAGAAAACGCTGATAGAAATGTTCGGAATTTTTTTGAATGTGCAGTTAGTGTTAAATCTATTCGATTATTTTACGTGCGAAAAAACAAATTCTGGCCCATTACGCGACGTTGTAGCGGTTCGGGAACGAGTTGCAAATGCATTAAAAATTAAAAAAGTTTACCCACCATACGGGAAATCGTGCAGCAAAAGAAAGATAACCTTACTTTAATAAAAAAGTGCACAGCTCCAGAAAAACGTTAAAAACTGAAGATAAGCCCGAAACATTAAGAATGACAGTTAGAGATGTAGTGTACAGAATGTACGTTGAAATAAGTCATTGTATATTTTACTCATACTGTAACTTAGGTAGGTAACTTTAGAAAATAAAATATTGCCATATAAACCTCCAAAACATGTTAAATACTGCTGGAAACAGATTTAAGTAGTGACGTTTGGATGCATAGCGCGACATTCTTCAAGTATCTCTATTTCTTTCTACTAAACGTGTCAGTCGACAGAACACGTCACACGTATACGTACAGTGTTGGTGGTGTTTCGTCCGCAGATATCACTACGACATACGTCTTTGTCGGAAATATGAATCCGCGAGCAACTAACAAAGACAGAAATGCGTTCAGTTTGTGGTATGCAAATAAAGCCCTAATTCGAAACTAAAAATGCTCATCGTAAGAACTATATAAGAGATAGGGAAAAATAGACCCCCCCAATTCTCGGTCTGTTTTTTCGAGACAAACGCAATGCTTTAATTTAAAATTGGCTATCATCTCTTGTTTTGGTGTTATTTGCGAAAATTCGGTATTTCATTTTACCTGTATCATGCTTATAAGCTACTCAAAAATGAATGGGGATATTACAGTGTAATACAATTGCATTTATAATAAAAAATTACCAAAACAACAAAATGTAACATTCTTTTAGTAATGAACATGAAAATTACGACAAAGGTACGTTTAAAGAAGAATTTTAACAATATTCTAATGGTAATCGTTATTGTCTCCTTGCACTTAACTTAAATTTATTAAATTCTAATACCGCGTGGTAGTAGTAACTCCTCTGCACCTTGCTGCACTCTCAATGCAATTATCAATATGTTCTTGCAGAATTTGATGCCACAGTACCGGCAATACATTCCTCTTGGATTATGATGATCCAGCTGTCTCTGCTGAAGGTGCCATGCATACTCGATGGAGTTGAGGTCTGGAGATAGCGGAGGAAAAGCAAGATGGTTTATTTCCTCATCTCGAAGCATCTTTAAAACAACCCAAACACGTTGCGGCCTTACCTTGTCGTAAAAAAAAGAAATATCCCGTCCCGTTGCGACGGTTCAGAACATGGTCTATAATGATCTCTTGGGGATAACGTTGGCACGTAAGTGTATCATTAAAGATATGGAGGTCAGTACGCCACCCTAAAGAAATTTTAGCCCATACCATAAGACCACCACTACCAAAGGCAACGACGGGTTGGGTATACTGAGGTAAAGATGATGTCCGGCACTACGATATACCCTTTGACGCCGGCTATCATTGCTGAAACAATATATGGACTCGTCCGAAAATAGTACATCATCCCGCGGTGTCGCTTCTTGAAGCCTACGTCTTGACCATTCCACCCGTTGTCTTCGTTGAGCCACAGTTTTCGCAGGGCACCTCATAGGGCGGTATGAGGTAACTCCTACCTCATACAAACGATTTCTCACAGTTTGGTCGGAGACTCGATTTCCTGTGGCATTCTGGAGCACTTGCTGAAGATGTCGAGCAGTGGAAAAGGGGTGCATTCTTTCATTCATTACCAGAAGTCGATCCTCAAAAATATCGAAACATCAAACATTGCCGCTTGCTCTAATTATGAATAATAGACGACCATTAGCCGCCAAATACAAATATATATGTTTTCTATTACAGTATCCCTATTCATTTTTGAGTAAATTATATGAAGATAGACAATCATAATTTGTACGTTTTTTAGGCGCTTTTCTGATAAAAATGCTGTGGCGTGGTCAACCCTAAAAGGTTTTTTTGTAATTCGATAAAGATATATTTTTAATATGGAACTATAGTTGGCTATGGCATCATGACGAGATTTTATTGCCAGTCATATATATCATCTGGGGGTCGATTTATACAGGGAATTTTTCTTTTTAGTATACATTGCCTATGTATACATTTAAAAAGAACGCATCAATTACGCCTATTGTGTAGGCAACCAACTATACAGAAAACCTAAGCAGGCTCCGGCCAAAACAATTAAATTAATTCAATGTTAAAAAATAAAATTAGTTTTTATTTAGTGTCTTCTTGCATTTTTTATACAACCATATACAGTAAAGACGAAAAAGTTGAAATTCTAATGCGGTATCAGAATGGAAACAGCTTAAGAACTGTGAGAGACTTATTTTCACAAAAATATCCAGAAAGACCTATTCCTTGTATTCGAACCATACAAACAATTGATAGAAAATTTAAATCAGAGGGATGCGTAATAAATTCCCATAAAATAAGAACTAAAAGTAATCACGTTTTAACCGAAGAAATTAAATTAAATATTTTGTGCTACGTTGGAAAAAACCCCATAGTATCACTACGAGAAGTAGGTTCACATTTTAATGTTTCTAAAACGTCGGTATTTATAACATTAAAAGAATTTAAATATAAATCGAGCAAATTTTCGAATCACAACAACTATTCGATGGAGACAAAGAAAAAAAGAACTATCTTTTGTGAAACATTCTTTAATTTGCCGAATGAACACGAATACATTTTAAATAAGATAGTCTTTAGTGATGAAACAACTTTCACAATAATTGGAGAAGTCAATTCACAAAATTTTCGGTGTGTATTATAATTCCTCATCTATCCACTATCCCGTATCCTGATAAACTTATATCTTAAATATTGGCCCCACACTAACTGCCATTAACAAAACTTAACTCACAGTAAATACACTGGGAAAGTTAACGTATGGCTAGGAATAGTTGAAAATAAGCTTATTGGTCCATATTTTATTGATGGTAATCTCAATACAGCCCCATTTTTAGAGCTATTAAGGAATTACATCATTCCGGAAATATATAACTAAAACATCGATGACCCGTGGTTTCAGATGGATGGAGCCCCTCCGCATTCCACGGATGCTATAAGAAACTTTCTAAACGACAGGTTTCAGGACGTTGGATAGGAAGATTCGGTCCTGTACCGTGGCCCCGGCTTTCTGCAGATTTGTCGCCCAATGACTTCATTGCTTGGGGATACCTGAAACCAAAAATTTATACAAATAGTCCAATACAAAGTATTGATGAATTAAAAGATCGCATAGGTGCCGAATGCAATAGCTGGAATCCCGACTTTCTTGGGAATGCTGTGCGTGCTTTTTAACACCGTTTAGGTTATTGTTTAGAAGTAGAAGGTGGCAATTTCGAATAGTTGTTGTAATTGTTGTTTTTATTTTCATTTCCGTTTTCTGTTATTGATATTTAATGTTTTACAATAATAGTCGTCGTTGTTCAGTTCTTTTTGATTTACTTATTTAATATAAACACTGCATCAACATAACCTTCATACTCAAATAATTCATAACTTCAGTGACGTTTGCTCCTGTTTGTTAGTTGTGGATATAGTTGGTTGCCTACACAATAGGCTTAATTGACGCGTTCCTTTTAAAAGTATACATAGGCAATATATACTAAAAAGAAAAATTCCCTGTATATTTTCACTACAATAGCAGAACCACACATTGTGTACTTGTGTCATGCAGAATCTACCTAGAAGTTCCACTAACGCCTTCTTATAGTATCATCTTGAACATTCTCATGTCCATATTTAAGACGTTTAAACCATTAAAACACATTAGTGCGACTTAAGATCTTGGCAACGTAGATTCATTATTCAACGTTTCATAAATTTGCCTTGCAGTTTTTCCCCTAATTTACAACAAAATTTAATATTTACTAGCTGCTCTATGACGACTGACAGAAATGCAGTGTACATCTAGCGTCCTGCGCAGAAACTAAGAATTGTTGGATCTTCACTTGATTGATAAAACTGTGAACTAGTATATGTTAGTTTACATTTGATTCAGTTTACGTGACTCCAATACTGCAACGATAATCCTGAATTGCTTAACGTCATATATAATTATTGATGTATTTATTTAATATATGACCTTAGAACGTTTTGGCGATCAGAATAAATTTTAAAATGTAGTTGTCCAATTCTTTTAACTAAAGCATAAGATTAATTGGATTTGTGTAGCCCAAGTAATTTTCACATTGTAACATGTTACTTTAAAAGTATTTAAATAATATTGGCATATACACTATTCACAATTGATTTGCCATCCAGCAGGCTGTTTTTTTTTTCTTAAGTTGCACATCTGAATATTATTTGATTGATTTCTAGCAATGTCAAAATGAAATTGCCCTGTTGCCAGCTCTAGGGTCCCTTATTTTTCTAAAATAATCTAGGAAGTTTAGAATTAATAAAACACGTAATATATTATACCTACTTAATTGTCAGAATGGTGAAAGTTATTAACAAAGTTACTAAACTGCAAATTGTGAATGCTTTCAACCATTATAAAAGAGATAGGCCAGACATCACACGATTTACGATTATAAATCGATTAGTTGATATATGACTCTCGCGAAAATTTTGAATACAAGGGGGGCAGGACTACTTTATTCAAAATTATTAAATCAATGGGTTACAAACACAAAATGGTGAATGGACGCAAAATTTTATGTGAACAACAACACGTCGTTGCATCCAAAATTAAATTTTTGAGACAATTTCTCCAATATCAAAATTCTGGTGAAAATGTGACATTCGTGTACCTAGACGAAACGTGGATCTACCAAAATGGATCCGCGAGTCGTCAATGGGTACAGGAAACCGATCTTAAAAGTAACCCAGCCAAAATTAAAAGTGAGGGGAAGAGGTTCACGATTTTGAATGCGGGATGTAATTTAGACTTTTTGGAAGGGTGCGACATGTTACTAGACTCAAAGAACAACGACAGGAACTATCATAAAACTATGAATGGGGAAATTTTTCAAAATTGGTTGGTTAATCAGCTGATTCTTGCTTTGCACAAGTTGGAAGGAAAATTTGTCGTGGTTATGGACAACGCACCTTATCATTCAGTGGAGTTTGATAAGCCGCCACATTTTCTTGCAAAAAAGGTGTATTGCAGGAATAGTTGGTTAACCACCACAATATCGAAATTCAGGGCAAAATTACTAAGAAAAAACTTTGGGAGTTAATTAAACCTTTTACAGCAGATGGAAATAAAAGATACGTAACTGACGAAATTTTGAAAAAGCGCAACTATGAGGTTCTTCGATTGCCTCCATGCCATTATCAATACAACCCAATTGAAACGGCGGGGGGTTTTGTAAGACCTATTACAATAAGCACATAAATTCACAGCCAAAATCGAAAGACAAGGTTGCAAATTTATGGCGCGAGGCTTTTTCAAAATGTACCCCCGATATGTGGCAAAATTTCTGTGAGCATTGTGAAAAACTTATTTCGGAAGACTGGACAAAACATATGGGAAATCTACCGTTTGAAAATATTCCTCCTTTCATTATTTCAGTTGGGGAATCTGATTCAGAATCGGAGGGTGCCGATGATTCAGATACTTCTAGTGATAGCATGAAGGTGGAATAGAGTAGGGGATATTCTTTTGGCATCTAAATTGTGAATGAGTGTTTTACAGTTTTTATCTCGCCCAAGAAAAACACTGACTTCAGTGGAATACGAAGTTGAGTCTCTTAGCACCAGAGACAAACAGTCAACCACTGGACTACCATAATGGACGTTAATTCTTCATAATTTGATGCAAGACCTAAATCTAGGACAACAAAAAATGGCGTGGAATATGCTCTGTATACATACGATTTGAGTTCAGAATTCTCGTGTAAAAAGAACAGCAATAGGTATGTATTTGGTATATCTTACGACAACATTTAAATTATAGTTATTATTTTATTTATAATGAAATCATTATTATATCTAAGTATTATAAACCAATATTGAGCAGCAATAGGCGGACGTTAAATGAACAAACAAGCTCCACTGGCATCATTGCCTGCTTTCAAAAAAACATAACCTCCATCAAGAAAAACTAGCATAACCCACCTAATTAATTGACAAATTTCAGTGATACCACACATTCCCCCAGATTTCCACAGCCTGTTGGATGGCAAATCAATCGTGAATAGATTATATTTGCTTAAGTTTTTCATTTTAATATACAGGGTGTCCCAAAACGTACCTAAAATATTTTAAAGATGAATTCCAGAATTTATTTAGAGCCGAAAAGACCATATAAACATATGCCCTAAACGTAACCGTTAACGAGCTAGTTATGTATTTAGAATTCCCTGAATGGGTAATAGATAAAGTATATTATATTACGCTTCGTTTGAGCGTCATAGGAGTTGTAATTAAGATTAGTTTTAAGTTAAGTTCTCAGTTCTGTTCTGAGATCCTCTTCATAAACATAGCTCCGACATAATTGTACTTTTTAAAATAAATCTTGTTTTTAAAAAGCCTTTTTGTCGTTAACAAAATAAAACTGGCGCAGTCGTACGGATTTAGGCCGTTTATTCAAAATCAATAAACGTGTGTTTCAACGCTTAAGCCTAAATTAAGAACAATCAACATCGTCGCAAATCTCGTATTCCAATTGTAACCTGGAGAACAAGCATCGTCGAAGGGTCACGAGAAGTATACCAGCCTAGTGACAAAGCCGTTGCGTCTTGTACCAAAAAACCAACCCGGAAGGAAGCATTTCCGAACATTGAAAACGCTGACTTCCACCCAGGAACCAAACACCGCTACGCTGAAGGACGAACAACCTGAGGTCGTACACCACTGGTTCCCGGAGCTGATTATCGCAATCAACCCACGTCAAGCATCTGGACGCCACAGCAGCTGATATACTACATATGTGAGTCTCAAGTGTCTTTAGTTTTATGTGAAATTGAAATTTAAATATATTATATTAATAAATACTAACGTAGAGTAATATTTTAATTGTAAGAGCATTTAATTACTCAAAACGTTCAAATATCCTAATTTCCTCAGGAGGAGATAGGCCATTGTGCGATTTGAGAATTAACAATTGCATTTTAGTAAATAAGTTCACGAAGAACGCTCGTAAGCGAGACATCTGGTGTATCGAATAGCGAATACTTAATTACCAGACTACTAGTGTTCTTTGGGTAGGACCCCCGAAATAGGCCATTACTAACATAACTAGACAAAATTAAATAAAAGCTAAAAAGTGCGTCATTTCACTCCGCGTTTATTCCAATTAATACGCTGGATTCAGACATCGACGAATTAATAAATCTTTTCGGAAACCTACTAACAAATTTGGAAATGGCAAATCCACCACAACCCGAATTCGCTGGATATCCACCAGGATTCCATACATCCCTTTTAAACGAAATACCAAAATTCGAAGGAAATCCTTCCGAATTATCAGAATATATAAGAGCTGTAGAAGACATCTTCTTACAGTTTTGGCAAAAAGAAAACCAAACAGCATATATTAACAAGCTTTTACTTTCTGCTGCAAGAAATCGACTTAAAGGTGCTGCTTTAGAAGTAGTGACCCGACAACAAATAGATTCATGGG
>JABXWE010042394.1:0-21090 GCA_014611495.1 Limonius californicus | reverse complement strand
GAGTCTTTTCAATAGCAACTTTTCAGAAACTTTCGACAGCACTGGCAATAAGCTTCTAGGCCGATACGATTCAACTCTATTTAAATCTTTTCCCGGTTTTGGGATAAGTATTATTTCAGCTATGTTCCACTGTTTGGGAAAGTATTTCAGTCGGAGGATGGCATTGAATAGAAATGTCAATGCTTTTAGGCATTTTGGTGGTATTTCTTGCAATACTTTTCCAGTAATTAGATCCCAGCCAGGTGCCTTTTTTGAATTTATTTTTTTTACTATGGTTCTTTCTACTTCCAACATTGTGAATGATTTAATAGGTAGTTCCATTTGGAAAGGTGCATCTAGTGAATTATGGATTTCGCTTTCTTCGTCTGGGCTGAGCTGTGAAGGGAAAGGTGTAAATACTGTTTCTAGATGTTTGGCGAAAGCAACAGCTTTTTCCTTGTCAGTTCGCGTCCAACTTCCATTTTCATCTTTCACAGGTGGTGATGCCTTCTGTGTTCTTTTTATTTTCCTGGTGGCTTTCCACAGTGAATAGTCTGTGATTTCTGTCGCTGTGAGGGTGCGGAGATATTCCTGGATACTTTGACTTTTAATATCCAATAGTAGGTGTTTGAGACTTTGCGCAGCCCTATTATACTTTCTTTTATCTTCCACCGATCGTGTTAATTGCCATCGTTTACGTAATTTTCGTTTTTCTGCGATTTTTTCCCTTACTACGATTGGACAGACTTCTTGAATTTGCACTTCATGTGCGTCGGGAGTTGCGTTCCAGGCTGCTTCTTGAATGGCATTTGTTATTTCATAAACTGCTGTATCGATGTCTTCTTGAGATTTGATTTATAATCGCCGCAGGAGAGAAATCGATTTCCTAGTGTTTGGAAATATTTTTCATAATCACGCCTTTTATTATTGTACTTGGGCGGACAGTATACGGCAGATATAACCAGTGTGCCTACGTGATCGACTACTGCGATGTTTGTGGCTTGCAAGTGATCGCATTGATACTGTTTCAATTCATAGTGTTTTATGTTTTGTCGAATAATCACAGCAGTTCCCCCATGAGTCCCTTCGCTGGGGTGCATTGTATAATAGATACAATGATTTGGTATTTTGATATGGGTTTTAGGTGAGATATGTGCCTCTGATATTAACGTGACATCAATTTTGTTTAATTTGAGAAAGTATGAGATTTCCTGTGCATGTTGTCCCAGCCCGTTGGCATTCCATATTGCTACTCGAAGAAGTTCAGCCATTAGGCCAGTTTGTTGACGACAGTGGTTAATAGATTTAGCACGGTGCTTATTTGCTCCGTTAGTTTCTGCATCATCTTTTGGAGTTCAGATAGAGCATTTGTTTGTTGTGGTGTGTTATCGATGGAAGTGTTAATGTTTTGTTGTAAAGAATTACCTGTCATTTGTTGAGCATAAGTTATTCCAGGTTTAGCAAATTTAGTTTGGGTCGGGATGATCTTTTGCCTCAAAGCCGGGTAGAGCTTTTGCTGTAGTTGTTTATGAACCCAACACCCTCTGTAGTTGCAGTTTACGCACCTTACTGCGTCATTTTTTTCTTTCCTTGGGCATTCGCTTGTTGCGTGGTTTCCTATACATTTGACGCATCTGCTTGGTTGATGACAATAGTTTTTGGTGTGGCCGTATCTCTGGCACTTCGCACATTGCGGTATTTCTCTTTTCGCATGCGGTGCTTCAAATTGGACCACGCAGTTTTGTAGGAGTTTAACATCGTATATTTCCTTATTATTGTCCTTTGTTTGCAGATCAATAAAGAACATAGATAAGGGAGCTTTCATAACTCGGTCCTTGATGTTCCATGTATTGATGACTTGATGTCCAAGTTGTTCTAGTTCTTTTTTTAGAGATTCCAAGTCTGATGATGGATGAAAATTTTTAAGTACAACCCTGAAAGGCCTGTCTTGCTTGGGTTTATACGTATGAAATTCAGTGTTACGTTCTTGTAAGGCTTTGTAGATTGCACTGTATGTTTCTCGAGTTTGCGGTTGGATTTTAATCTGGTCTTGGCTAATTGTTTTAAGGTTGTAGTTGTCTTTTGCCAGACTTTCGAGGAGCTCTATTAGCGGTTTGATGTTTGTCACACGTGATACAAAGATCGGCGGTGGTTTTGGCTCGTTATTAGTTTTACTTGCAGGGTCATGTTCCATATCCTCGTCTGTGGGTAATTCCTCGTATTTATTAGTTATTGTAATAGGATTACTTAACCAGTATTTTTTGCTGTTATCATTTGTTGTTTCCTGACTTTCTGGACTACGTATTCGTTTTTATTGCCATAGTATACAGTTTGCCACTCATTGTCTTTTGGTACCGTTAGTGGCGGGAAATTAAGATATGATATTTGTTGTTGAGATTGCTGCTGATATTGCTGATGCTGCTGATTTGGCCAGGGTTGACTGCAGTAGGTACATATTATTTGGCATATTTACTTGTTGTATTGGTTGTGTGTACGCCACTGGTTGTTGGGTTGTATGTATTTGCGAGTTAAAATCATAATTGGGAGGTACTTGCGTATATGGCAGTTGCATATGTTGGTTGTAAGCCATAGTTAATAAATATTGGCTGGTTGATAATGTAAATACAATAAAATAAAATAAAATAAAATATGCTACTTGCTTATCCGTCCAGCTCCGTATCTTGGCCTTTCGGCCTTCACTTGTTTATAAACGACACTGATATCACAAGCGCTCAGAATGTCCTTACGCTTTAGAAAACAAATGGGGACTCGTGTAACAGTTTTGATTCAAATCTTATCTGTACTTTTTTACCAAAACATTTGAATTATAAAACATAACTTAGTTTAAAAAAAAAGTATTATTAGCTTTACATCTGGAATCAACGAAATAAAATGCATTTCAGCCTTCAACTTACTATAAGATGTACAGTGTACAAGGTTTTGCAATTATTATAAAATTAGATTCCAATTGATTTTTAAACAATTATTGAACACTTGATAATATGAAACTTTACGTTTTTAAAAGTTACTACATATATGTAATGTTATGTAGGTGGTAACTTCAGGAGCGAAAATCTCCGCCGCTGTGCGGGATTATCATTTGCAACGGCTTAGTGGAGGAATTCACGGGATTGGAGGCGTTGATCCGACACAAGCCGAAAAAACAATTTCACTGATCTGTCTTTACATGCTAATATTTTTACTCCGACACAAGTCGCAGATTATTTTGCCCAAGACAAGAAAACAACACGATAGCAGAGGCGCTGCCATAAAACTCCGTATCCAAAAACCACGTGCGCTCACTCCCAGAAGCTAGCGTTCACTTTTTTTGTCTCACTTGTCATCGGCGCTGAGCAACCGGTTCTAACGAAGGTGTTAAACCGACTGATGAGAAAACGTAACGCGAATCTCCAACAGCTGGAAGATTTCACCACAGGACGAAATATAGTGCAAAAATTCTAGAATAAATCTTGCGTGGAACTTCCGAGCCATTCTGCAAACGAAGAATTCTAAGCACTGTTTTCGGTCGGCACTGAAGACTCTATATGCCCGACAAGTGTTTCTTTTCGGAAGCTTTGAAAAAGTGACCTCCCATAAATTAAACTTTGAAAATAATAAATTAGTAATCGGCTTAAAAGAACGGCAATTAAAATAAAACTTTAATTCATATGAAGGAGCAAAATCAAATGTACGTAACAGCTCTATGCAACAGCGAGATTCACAGCCGGAATTACGGTGTTCTAAGAAAACCATTTTCGCGTTCCATAGCGGCGGCCTACATAAGCCAATTCAATCGGTTCTACCCAACTAACTAGTAGCCCCGTTTTGCTAGCTCTTCTCCTACGGGAAACACAAACCAAGGAAAATTTTCAGTTTTTGCGGGGCGTTCGTTGACGGACACGCCGATTCGTTAGGCGTCTCTACCATAACGGCAGCTAGAGGCTGCCCCCAAGGTGGGGTATTGTCACCTCGGTCCGTGGTAGTTGATGATATGCTCAACGTGTTATCACGACACGACTTCGAATTACAAGGGTATGCGGATGACCTAGTAATCATAGTACGTGGCAAATTTGACACAACTGTTTCAAAACGCATGCAGATGGATCTCCATACTATTACCAGATGGTGTCGAAGTCAAAGCCTAAGCATAAATCCAAAGAAAACGGTGATTATCCCCTTTACTAAGCGAAGGAAGCTAAATCTGAAAGCTCCCACGCTAGAAGGAACGACCATTGACTTCAGTAATGTAGTCAAATACCTTGGAGTGACACTGGACCAAAGGTTAACGTGGAACTCACACATCAGAAAACTCCAAAAGAAGGCAGTGGTAGCAACTCAAACATGCCGCAGACTACTTGGAAGAAACTGGGGTCTAAAGCCACAACTGATCTGCTGGTCATACGTGACAATTATAAGACCCATGATCACCTATGCATCGCTTGTATGGTGGCCAAAAGCAACACAAGTTACTACTCAGTCACAACTAGAGAAGATACAACGTCTCGCCTGTCTGAGTATCACAGGAGCCATGAGCACCTATCCAACTGCAGCAATGGAAGCCATGTTAGGGATAACGCCCCTACACCTACAGGTGCAAAAGGAGGCGATGCTACATGCGCTGACACCGTATCAGACGTTATGCAAATAACATACAATTTTGACCAACCCTTCAAAGTGAACATTCCGGACGGGGAATATGGTCAACAGGAGTGCCTCCATTTAAAAGATGATCGTTCCAATGGTACACGGATGGGTCAAGGAGGGGGGAAGGAGGTACTGGTGCGGGCTTATACGGCCCTGGCTGCCGCATTTATGAAGCCCTTGGAACCAGAAGTACCATCTTCCAAGCTGAGGTTTATGCCATAAAGCTCTGCACTAGAATAAACCTCAGGAAAGGTTATAAAGGTGCAACAATTGATATTCTAACAGACAGCCAAGCAGCAATAAAGGCTCTGAAAGCCTATCGCTGTAAATCCAAGCTTGTCTGGGAATGCCTGGACAACCTCAAACAACTGGCCAGCAAAAACCACGTAACTCTATGGTGGGTTCCAGGGCACGAGGGTATACCAGGCAATGAAAAAACCTATGAACTCGCAAAAAGAGGTGCAACAACGGCATACACTGAACCTGAACCTTGTTGTGGAATATAGAAAAGCCACATTAAGCACTAGGTCAGCCTATGGGAGGAACAAATGAAATCTTCGTAGGTACTGGGAAAACACACCAGGACAACGTCAGGCAAAACAGGTTATAACTATTTCGCAAAATAAAGCAAGGAACGCGTTGTCTCTCAGCAAGAAGGAGCTGCAGACCATCACTGGTCTTTTCACAGGCCACGCTCCACTGAAATACCATCTATTCAAGATTGGTAAGGCTGAGGACCAAATATGCCGCCTAGGCAATGAGGCAGCAGAAACGGCTGAACACATCCTATGTAGATGCGATGCTGCCGGTCGACGTAGACACAACATTCTCGGGAAAGAGACTAGCACACCTACCGAAATAAAAGACTTGAATTTCGGAGACATGCTTAGGATTTTCAACAGCCTTCAACTTCTCTAACAAGGAAAAGGGCTTTTAAGTTACAATAGAACCACTAAGGGTCGCAGTGACGAAAGGCATGCCAAGGCCAAAGCCCAAACAAGCAATAATAATAATAATAATAGGCGTCTCTGTATGTCGTGCGCTCATTAATCTGCTCGACACGTGCAAAATTGAACCGTTCTCGTTACCATACCGACCGTTTGACAAGGATTGGAATGCTAGCCTGCAGCGAAAACGGGGTTATGTTGTTCGAAGAGACGATGTAGGACTAAACGGTTTCTGGCCAGTCGCACTGATACAGCATTATAGAGCTCGTAAGGCCGCATCTAACTCCGTCAAATCCATTTCACCTAGCCACTTGGTTTTGGAGTTACGCGCTTTATAGAATTTTTTTCGCACCCCCTTGCTGTTCGGAAAAATTTCGCGCTACCACATAGTATACGTGACGTTTTTTTCCGACGGCGCCAACCACAGTTCTCTAGCTCATTCACTTTGGACAATACAAAATTTGGCGAATTTTCGATATTCCGAAAAAACAGTCTGAGGCGTTTCTTTAAACTTCGAGGGGACGCCAAAGGACGACTGAGCTGGATAACCAATAGTTGATTTCGTCATTTTCATGCCTTTTTCATAGCCTTTAAGCCTTCATATGATTTTATTTTCACATGTTTAATGGTTGTTTTCGTTAAGTTGTATTGAACTTGTCGTAAAAAACACCTAAGGCAAGTCATAAGCATAACAAATAGGTACATAAATGTCTCAAGCATGCTATAAAATGTTACAAATTTAAGTTTGTTGTAGCTGCTTAGAAAACTAATAGGGCTGCTGTAAAAACAATGAACCTGATGATTTATCTGGAAAAAATTAACCATATTATTATTGTTAAATTAGTTAGTTCAAAAGCCCAATAAAAGTTGCCGTAAAAACTTCTAGAAATAGTAGTAATATGTACAGGGTGTCCCAACTACAACAGTCCACCCTGAATAACTTTGTAAATGATAAAATTGGAAAAAATCAGCGAGACAAGTTAATAGTAGTTGGAAGGGAAACATCTACCACGTAAGTCATCTAACCTACTCCATCCCCGTGGTCACCACCACTAACCCCAAAATTTTAATTGACAAGAGATACTTCGATACATAGAAAGTTTTTACGAAGACCTATACTCAGAGAAAGTTTGCCAACAGCCAAGAAACAAAAGATCAAAACTCAGTAAACATTATACAGAAGACCTACCACCAATCAGTAAATATGAAATAAAAGCTGCAATAAAAGGCATGAAAAACAATAAAGCGCCAGGACCAGACGAGATAGTTATAGAATACATAAAAATGGGAGGCCGGAAAATATTAGACTATTTAGAAAAATTAATGAACGAATGTCTAGAAAAAGGAGAAACACCAAAATCCTGGAAAAATGCAAACGTTGTTATTCTCTATAAAAAAGGGGATAGGGAAGACATCAGAAACTATAGACCAGTATCGTTGCTCTCACATGTCTGCAAATTGCTGACAAAGATAATAACAACCAGGATCTCCAACAAACTCGACGAGTTTCAACCCGTGGAACAGGCTGGCTTTCGGAGGGGATACAGCACTACGGATCACATCCACACATTAAGACAGGCAATAGAAAAGTTTCAAGAGTACAACAAACGAATGTACCTGGCTTTTATCGATTTCGAGAAGGCATTCGATACGATAGAAAAGTGGGCCTTTTTAAACTCCCTCATGGGATGCCGCATTGATAGCAGATACATACAACTGATTAAAAGCCTATATGACGAAGCAACAATGACAGTTCAAATCTTAGGCGGAACAGAGCCAATCAGCATTAAAAGGGGAGTCCGACAAGGAGACACAATCTCGCCCAAAATATTCACAAACGCACTAGAAGACATTTTTAAGACATTAGAATGGGAAAACATCGGTATTGATATAAATGGCGAATATTTGAATAATCTCCGTTTCGCAGACGATATTGTGCTGCTCGCAGAGAATATGGAAGACCTGGAAAAAATGATAGTAGATCTGAACAACTCAGCAAGAAGTTACGGCCTAAATATCAACGCGTCCAAAACGAATATTATGTCAAATATGAACGACGCTATGCCAATTATGCTTAATAACGAAAGGGAAGTGACAGTGGTCAACGAGTATACCTACTTAGGCCAAAAAATATCCTTTGAGAAAAATAATCAGGAAATAGAAATAATAAGAAGAATACAATTGGGATGGGCGGCATATGGAAAACTTAGTAGTGTTTTTAAATCCAACTTCCCGCAACACCTCAAAACTCAAGTTTTTAATCAGTGTGTCTTACCAACTATGACTTATGCAGCAGAAACGTGGAGCTTAAATGAAGGAATAATGGAGAAACTAAGGATTGCACAGAGGAAAATGGAAAGATCGATGCTGAATGTAAGGCTGCAAGACAGAAAGAGGAACGAATGGATTAGAAGAAAAACAAGGGTGATAGATGTGGCAGAATATGTGGCAAGACAGAAGTGGACATGGGCTGGACATTTGATGAGAACAGGAGACGGAAGATGGACCAGGAAGGTGACAGAGTGGCGACCACGAACAACCAAGAGGAACCCGGGAAGACCGAAAACAAGATGGAGAGATGATATCCAGAAAGTGGCGGGAGTGCAGTGGATGGCAAAAACAAGCAATAGAAATGAGTGGAAAAATATTGGAGAGGCGTATATCCAGAGATGGAGTAAAACACGCTGAATATGATGATGATATGATGAATGAGTGTTAGTTCATTTGGAAGGTTTTTCACGTCTTTGTACAATATGAAAGTTTTTTACAATTCTGCTATTTACTTTTGAGAAATTGCATTTTAAGAAACAGATATTAATATCTCACTTCTTGTCCATAAGTCAACAATAAAAGGTTTTAGATTTCTGCTCAGCCTTAAATTACCCCAATTTAACTGCCTTCTATCTCTTACAGCTTGCAGTTTGATACATACTCATTTATAACTATTTTCTATTGGTATTAATTCAATATCTTTTCTGTAGATGTTTTAGTACCAACATTAGTTTGGCACGCAGGACGTACAGCAGAAGCAATGAGAACAACAGCTGCCCTGTGTCTTTGCAGTGCATTAAATCCAGGAGCTCATATTGACCTTTTTCCCACTACCAAAGTTTTTCAACCTTTCTTCAATAAACTGCTCCCGCTTCTGCTGTCTCTGACGGAGGATGCTTCCTCCAGGAGCAGAGAACTGGCTTTGGAAGCTTTGATGCTTCTTAAAGAAACGGCATCTAGGAGAAATCACTGGCATGTTGACGACTTAATTAAAATTTATTCAGGTAAACATGTGTACGGAACACCATTTTGCTTTTTATTATAAGCAGTTTTGGTCAGAATTGTAAAAATTCGAGTACACCACGGTATTAAGGCACTTTATTGTGTAGATTTTATTATATTTTCAAGGTAATGTTGTGGATCATTATTGAAAATGTTCAGTTTTTTTGTGGCATTCAAGTTATTTGTAACAGTATTTTTTAAATATCTGTGACATTTTAAATTAATTAAGAATATCAAATATCAATTTCTCTGAAATATTTTTGAATCACATTAAAGTTTACTTTGATGAAAGTTGCTGCCTTTAAAAAGTAAAATTGTGTAAAGTAGAGGTGCATTGTAGTGCAATATGTATTTAAATATTACCTGTTGCAGAAATTGTTAAAAGATTGGATGATCCTACAGACAGTGTCAGAGTAGCTGCCATAAAGGCTCTTACAACAATATTGCAAGTTCCTCCTGAAGAGTTCAAGAAGGTAAATTATAAAGGCCATCACGAGCTCCTAATTGACACTTTAATGACCCATTTTGATGACGATGACTTGAACTTACAAAAATTAATTTCTGGTAAGCATTGAGAATTATTTAGATTAGATTAGATAATCATAAAATTAATGCTTCCTTTATTTCAGAATGTATAAAGGAGATGCGGCATGTAGCTGGGAAAACTACTTTAATGGAAAAAATTAATAAACACAAACCACTGCTGAGAAAGCAGAAAGAATGCCAGGAAATTCTTGCCACTTTGAGTAATATTCAGTAATTAGTCGTTTTTTTTTGCTATTTGTATGTTCGAATATTAAATAAATGTCAATTTAATTTAAAGAATACTTTTATATAATAAAAAGAACCATTTTAAAAATTATTAAGTGATTAAAATATAAATAACCGTTTTTTTTAATACTTAGCTTGTAAGAATTTCAATGGAGTAGGGCAAGAAACTATCAATTTTTAAAATTACAAAACTAGAGTTTATTTTATTCAACTTGTGTTTTACATTTTCGAAATTACACAATAACTTAAACTACATGAAACATTGGTATTTACGTACAGTTATAATACATTCATAGAAAATTTATACATTTGCAAAAATATATTAACATAGTGATCCCTATTGTTTAAAAACCTGAGTAGCAGGACTATTATCCATTATTAGAATAAGCAAACGCCTTGGTATACATCTAGTTATAAAAATATGGGCAGTAACAGTAACTTCGATTTGTGCATATCATTAACACAAACAAGAATTTATTCTACTACTATAATAACATCTTTAGTTCGTTACAACTATTGAATAGTTTGCTTTGTACTGTTATACCTGACAAAGTTACGCTATCGCTTTTGTTTCATTGTATAAACTATTTAAAAAATATATTTCCAATCAACCTGAGTAGCGTGAAGAATAACTTTAGCTTTCCTCATCGCTTACAGTAAACCCTATAATGTAAGTAAGTGGAAAACATGAAACTTTAAATGGCATTAACTAACCCCCTCACCCAGCTCTAAGAACTATTGACGCGCACTCCTTTCCGTTTCAATTAAACATTCCCTTACTAAAATTCTGGCATGTACAATCCCTCGTTTTAGCCTTTCTGCAGAGCTGCGGCTGCCTGCATAAGTTGGTCTGACTTCGCGTCCCATTTCCTCAATTACCCCTAGAAGTTGTGCGTACTTGGACTGTCCCGGCTGCTGGTTTTGAACTGATTTAGGCACCATTGGAATAGCTGTCACGGTCACGTCACTCAATTTTGATTCTACTGCTTGAATGTCTACAGTTTCCATGTTTGAGCTACAAATATTAAAGAAAATTCAATCCATGACCTGCCTTAATAAAGATTAAACTACAAATCTAACCTCTATAAAATAAAAAATTGATCAATTAAGTAAAGACGGTAGGTGTAGAAACTGGAACTGAAACTTACCGTGCTTAGAAGGAAGTTTAGCAAAAATCTAGTGTGAAATACTTAAAAATGGTGCTAAAATATGAGTTATTTCAGATTTTTTCAAAACTCGAACAAAAATCCAACTCTAGAACGTCATTTTCGATTGAAAACAACGCCCTGTCTATCGTCCCGTTAAACGGTAACCGAGTCTGATCCTGTTCCCACACCGTCGTGGATATGAACTTTGTGGGTGGAGGGACTTGCGCGTTTTGACGAACCAAGAAGCTATGCCGATGGGTTTCCCATGCCGGGGAGATATCAGAACAATACACATCGGTATATATTATATATTTGATTGCCCGGTGAAACGTCTTACAGCTATTGTTAGCAGACGTCTTTGCACATGAGCATTATAGTTGGTTACCGTTTGCCGAAGCTCTAGACACGGCGTAAGAAAACAAAGCTGCGCATGTTTGACCTCCACCAGACTCCCACATAACCTCATTAATAACCTAAAAGTTTCCAAAACTGCAACAAAAATGTTAAGACAGGAAACAGTTCCTACTTTAACACCTGAAACGGCAGTCTCAATTCTGAACAAAATGCTAGACGAGCTGCAGGAACCCAGCAATGTCCAAAAGTTGGACGAAGCTCGAGACAACGTTGGAAATGAGATGCTAAAAATGATGCAGTACCTCTTTCCCATAGTAATGCAGATTCAGATGGACGTTATAAAGGAGTTTGGGTTTCCAGAAGGCAGAGAAGGTATAGTGAAGTTTGCTCAGATGCTGCGGAGCTTGGAACGAGATGACACCGAAGTCGCCCGCCTGCACAGCCTAATCAAAGCATACTATTTACCACCAGTTTCGGTTAATGCTGCCAACGAATCGCCGGTAGATGAACGAATAAGCAGCAACTGAGAAGAATTTTTTGTGTAGTGAAGTAGTGGACCGGGAATATAGTGTACGATACTAAAAATGTGAAATTGAAGGTGCTGAAGTGTTTTAAAAAGACAGGAATTAAAAGTGGACTTTATAAAAGAAATGAATCGGAAAGTTATAAACCTTTCAGCATGTAAAAGATGTATGTAAATTGGAATTTTATACACGATGCGCGATTAAGTGAAAGGATCCCAAAAAGTCATGAAATTTTAATCGGATGAGAGGCACAAGTCTTAAGAAGGCAGTCATACAGGTCCCAAAAAGAATTAAAATTTGGTTTTGCCCCATAAAACATACCAGTTTTAGTTCATCAACAAGATTGAAGATGAGATAGTTGATAATCTGCGTTAAAAGATACTTGGACGCATTTTTTTCCATCCATATACCTTGTAAGCTTATGTAGAATAAAAGAAATTGGTGATTTCGTCATTGCCCAAATTTAAATTATGTTTTTATTGCATTACATTTTTTTCTCATTAGTGTTTAGTTTTATTTGTTTATATTACCTGGAACGAGAAAGTCCTACTTTGTGAGTTATTTTTAGAAGTCCTGTATTTTGAATAATGTATTAATTATAGTTGTTTGAATTTTTGATTAAGGCTAGTATGAAACAACAGAAAATTTTTTTTAGAATTTTATACAAAGTGTTTTTACAAAAATCTGTGGGGGTCATGGAGCACATTTTTGTATAAAGTTTTGTACAAAATTCTGGAAATTTATGCTCTAAAATCTACAGAATTTTGTTGAAATCGGCTTTGTACCAATGCGCAGAAGAGCAATTTTTAGTGTTCATCAATGATCACAGAGGGCAGAAACGTAAATGTTTTACCAGCCCCGCCGACACTAACCACACTTTCTCATCTGGCTTGCGTTTTTTGTTTTGGCGTGTGTTCAGTTTTCACATAGATGTCAACATAATTTTGACCTATTTGCGCATGCTCACACAGACAGATAAAATTCTGGTCAGTGTCATGTATTTTGCAGAATTTTGTTCAAAATATTGTGTAGTCTGGTACTACCCTATAAAACAGTTTTTTTTATTCTGAATAAAATACATTGTACAAAATGTTTTGTCATTTTATACAAACTATGATTTGATGCAGGATATTATCTACGGAAATTGTCATCATTCTGAAAAACTTCCTAGAAATTGTAAAGTAACTGGCATATGCATTGTTAATTTGGACAAGTTTATAGTATCTTTGGTGTTTTAGCAAAATACATTCAGATTGTTAAAAATAAAAACTATTTTTATATAAAAATCAAAATATTAGTACTTTGTGGTAGGATCTCTGTGAATACCAGTTGTTTGTAACTTGATCAACATTTTTAGAAACCATTTTGGATTAATTTCTTACATAAGAGTGTTGTTAGAGTAAAAAAGTATGCAAAGCAATTTAGTATCATCCTGTATAATTCCAATACCTTACATAACCTGGGAATAATACACAAGTTGTTTAAATAATACATTTTTAATGTATAAATTAGAGAAATAAAATCAATAATAATTAGACTATTAGAATGTTTGTATTAAAATTATTTATTAATTTATGTTGTTAGTTTGTTTAAAATGGTAGTGAGTCCTCTAGTTTTTGCGAATTTTTTACATATTATTGAAAGCAAAAGCTAACAACTAATAAAAATAAACTAATTAAGTTAATTTTCTTCAAATCATTAACTTGGAGTACTCACAGCCATTAAAAGCTTTAAATAAGAGACTGTATTTAGATTTTACATGATGTATTTTTCTATTCTTGCAATATAAATGTAATTAAAATAGCTATTACAATAATTCAATAACGACCTCTAACCCATATAACGAACCTTATGAACTGTATGTTCAATAATCTTTATACATACTATCTAAAAAAATTCATGATAGTAATAATAATAATAATAATACTATTTACAATTGCATATATTTCACGGATGTAAATTAAATCTCAAAATCGTTCACTGAAGAATCATGATATATACATAAGTAAATAATAAACCTCTTGATCAAATATATTATTTATAAATTAACTAATTGTAATAAATCACTGTTAAAAGTAGGTAGTTAATCATGAGCAGCTTAATCCTATTTTTGTAAGCGACATTGTACTGCAAATAAGTAGGATCGTAACACATTTAAAAACTAGGGGGCATCCGAGGAGGCCGGGAAATCCACAGATAAATTTCTGCTGCCTACTTGGATGCGGTACATCAATAGTTTAAAATCCTATCAACATAAAGGCAAACGGTTAGTCGAATACTAATGATGATAACGGCTGTTAGAGAAAGGTACTTCAATTGTTCACCATAACAAAAGGCGGTCGCAGAGAAACTGAAGGAGTTAGGGTCAGCCTTCGTAGGACACGCAACAGCAAGTCTATTCCATAAGGCCACTTACATTTTGATGGTTGAGAAACGCCGCGTAAAAAAAAAAAAACTAACGACTTCCTAGTATGGCAAAGAGCTCACCCAGTCGATACAAATAAATATTAAATTAAGGCATTAAAACGAACCTCAGATGGCAACGCAAACTTACAGTAGTAATACACGCATGCGGGGGGGCGGGGTCTGTTCGTTATCATCGAGACAAACCAAAGCTTTGCAAATAGTGACCTTTATTCTTACAATTTACAAGACTACGCAGGCAAACATATTAATATATAAAACTTTTACATTTATACCTATCAGTCTGTTAAGATGACGGACATTTTTAATTAAATTTAAAATTTTATAAGTAATATAAAAAATATTAACTTTTTTCAACTGCACCCAAATTACTCCCGTTGTTTTGATACCTTCCTGAATGTTTCTAGTATGTTGGCATTGCAAATTGGGCAGCAATCTAGAGCTAATGTAGATTTGGTCCTTAGAAATTTACAGATTATTTTATTGTTTTTGTGTTTCGATATTTGTTTTAAATTGTCTTGGACTCATGGAACCAAATTTAATTAACTTTTGGTAGTCAGTAATGAAATTCAAGTAAAATCAGAACAGTTTTTCCATTCTATTGGACAGCTGATTTTTAATTCTACCTTAACTATTTCTTTTAGGTTCTACCTATTCAACGATACTATTTTTTTTAAATACTGTGTTCTAACAAATTTGTAAGGCCAGTAAGACACAACACAGCATTTTCTATAAAATTCTGTCCAGAATTCTGTGTGCAAAATTTTGTAGACAATTCTGTAGAATCATGCTCAAAAATCTGCAGAATTTTATTAACAATTGGTGTCGTATCGATAGGCAAACGAGCAATTTTTAGTGTTTATCAACGATCACAGAGGGCAGAAAGGTAAATGTTTTACCACGTGTTTATGCCGCCGCGCCGACGTTACCCACATCACACTTAATATAATTTATAATCAGAAAAAAGTACCCAAAATCACAGAATAATAATACAACAAGATTTGTGGTTATGTAAACAGTACACAATTTTATGATACTTTGATAGAATTCTAACATTCATATGATTATTGTGATAGTTTTCTAATAGACGTAATTTTTACCTATTTGCATATGATCCCACAAAATTCTAGTTCGTCTCATAGATATTTACAAAATTTTAATTAAATTTAGTACAACACAATATTCATGTCATACTAGCCCAAGCCATAAAATTGGTTAAAAAACAAATCAGCAGCCAATGCACAACTATGTTATTAATTGAACACTACCGGAACTCGAAGCTTACTAAATTCTTACCAAAACACAATTTTTATTTATATTTTTGCTTAAACAATAAGGTCATTGATAAGAGATTATTGAGATAAAGTAACAGATACATTCAAGGATTGATTTATCATCAGAAGCCCCAGTGCACACCATATGCTGCTAACGAGACCTAAAGAGGAATTGCAGATGGTCAAAACAAAAAGGGGGGAGGGTATGGTCTAAATATAAATAAGGAAAACAGTCAATTTAAGAAAATGGGAACCAGAACTTGATTGGTAGGGAAATAATACCAAAGGGGAGTAAAACTAGTGATTATAAATTCGAAGCAGTTTTGCTTATCTAAGTGTAATAGCAACAAACCAAAATTCAAAAAGAAGAAATAGTTAAGCAGTTACTTAAGGAGAATAGAGGTGTAGGTAGACTATCAAGAATAATAAACTTAAAAAATGTATCTATAGCCCCAAAGGTGAGGTTATACAACTTACAGGAGCGAATTATGGCAGTTAAGGAACAAAAAATAGATTAGGAGGCTGAGAGAGAAAGATGTTAAGGAGCATTTTTGGTGGTAACAACAAAAAAGGTCTATGAAGAAGGAAAACAAACTAGGTAATAAAATTATATGGGCAACCCAGTATTGTAAAGGTAGTGAAGATGAAAAGGCTGAGATGGTTGCTACATGAAATTCAACTGAGCAATAAAAGGAAAACAAAACAGGCACTAGAAGAAGGTGTAGGTATTCAAAGGAGAAGAGAACAACCCAAATCAAGGTGGCTTAAAGCAGTGACTGAAAACCTAGAACAAACTGGCATACAAAATTGGAAGCAGAAGGGGCTGAAGAAAAATTGTAGAAGCCACGGGCCTATAAGACCTGAAGTGCTGATTTATATATAATGAAAGATTATTTAGTCCGGTTAATTTTGAAATCCACCACAAAGGTCACCAGATGCTATATTAGATTTTTTATGGCCTTCATGCACAGTACTGAATCGAAAATAGTAGATGAATTAACAGAAGATAAGATGGTAGCCAGCAACAAACAATTGCCACCTTAAATGTACATTAAATCGTAATGGTGGATATTTTAAGGAGTTATTTTAACTAAACTCTATTTGTTGAGCATTGAGTTAGAACGTCAACAAACGCATGTATTTGACTCACCCGAGCGAGCGCGCTGTGATTGGTCTACGCTAGATAACGCTAATGCCTCGTTACTTAAGGAGTAATTGACGCTCAAAACCTTTACTTTGCACTCGTAATTACCGGATTAAGTTTGTGTGCTTTTTGAGCAGTGCTTATCGGTTTTCGGAGCGTTTGTATAGTGCCTGGTGCTTATTTTCCTAAAATGGAGCACGTTGTTCCAGAAACGTGTAATCGTAGGGGCCGTCCTACTGCTTTAAATGAAAAACAATTAACAGTAAAATTGTATAATTCGACATTAGAAGAAAATCCTGAGATTTTACTGACCAACATTGTACAATTTGTTGCTAAAACAGTGGGTGTTAGTGTTGCAATAGTAAAAAGAATTTTAAAGGAGTTTCGGGATACTAAAACTTTGTCTTCTCCAAAATCTCCCGGAGTTAGAAAATAACTTTTAGATGAAATTGATGATGCTGTTCTCTTTGCAATTTGTAAAAAGAATATTTGTAATGCAGATGTCTCCAAGTCCATAGAACACCTTTACTTAAAAAAATGGTTCTTTTCAGAACCACCAATTCTTCTAAAAAAGAATTCTGACGGCGCGAACGTTAATTTAGAAACGTAAGGATTATTACGTAAATACACATCCGGTAAATCAAGCGTTTGTTTACGTTCCAGCTCACTGCTCAACAAATAGTTTACTACTGTTTATCCAATTTGTTTTCTGCTATATTCTGTATCTATTAATAGAGTTTTTGTTACTGTGACCTTATTTTTGACATTTTTGCCTTCAGAATTTAGTAACCTTATATCAAAAACACATAGCTTAACAAAATAAATATTATTATTTGCATTGGTTACTTCTTGACTGTTCTATATAGTGACAATTTCCTCCAGTGGAATGTTGAATAAAACACGAAAAACTATTTAAGATAATGGAAAGTTATTACTTACTAAAGGAAATATTTAATGTAGAATTGTAAATCAACTATATCTACTACAAGTAATGAATTTGTTAGTAGTTTCTCATATATCTGTTACATTTATTAATAACATTTAAATATTCTAATCATACCAAGCTTTATTTGAAATTTCCATTTTCCTGTTGATAATTGTATAAGAACATTTGATTTTGACATAAATATTTAAGGTTATGTTGCACAAATTTGACAACAGATCTATGTAAAACAAATGTGAGGTTATAATACATATCAAACGCCAGATTTTGCGACGAAATGACTCGCCATCTTGTGGATTTACGACACCTGACAACTTCATCTAATCAAATAGGTTTTAAAACATTAAATTAAAAACGTTTTCAATTAATTCAGATTCAACCAGTACTGTGTAAGTATTCAAAGATTATTTTAGATTTCGTTTTATACCCTAGATTGTGGTATTTTAAGTGTATAGGTTGATGCCCAAAATTACCCTTTCTAAAAACCCTGCTTTCTAAACTACTGTTAATCAACTTTAAATTTTGTTTAACAACGAATATAATTGGTAATGATGGTGTATTAGTAGCCATTTGTAGTTTACATTTTCTTTCTGAAGAATCTACTTGCTCGCTAAACTGAGTACAACATACTGTTAAGATATTACCCAACATTGTATGCAACAAAAGCTAGGTGATGATACATACCAATGTCGTTTGCCATAAAATAATGTTAGAAACTCGGGGAAACGCACGAATATTAACATTTTATTTAAAAAGATGTGTGGAGTAACTTTAGTACTCTTATTGCTAAAATTTTCCTAATAGTAAAATGCAAATTTCCAAGAAGGGAATGTTAGGTTATGTACATCTCAATCGTTCCCATTAAAGTACAGATTGCAAATAATTATTTGTAGTATTTCTCGTTATTTTCTTGAAATGAAACCCCGGTTATGTGAAATTATATATTTTGTTCTGATTACTGCAATGTTATTTAGCAATTTAAACTTTTGCAGATTTAATTTATTACTTTTAAAATATTTATTAATTATTTCTAGACTTACTTCGTTGAAATTAATAAATTAAATAATTAAGAATATTATACTTACTCATTAACTAACTATTATTATGATAAAATACAAAGGGGTAAATTTATTATAACTCACTACTAAAAACGCAGAAAACTTTGTTAGCAGGACTAATTACAGAACTAGCTGAAAACCCTCCCCCTGCCCCCAAACAATTGCATACTGCGTGTTCCAAACATCATTATTAACATCAAAAAGCTCTAAAATAAATAATGAGAACTTTTAAGTAGACAAAAATGTGGTTAACATTTCAAACTTCGTACCTAATTTTTTAAATACAGTTATCCTCAAATTCAGTATAAAATGTAAATTTCTAAGTACCCTTATTTAATTAAAAACAAAATCTTGTTAATCAACCTAACAGTACAACTGCAGCAACAAGTGTGTACGTTAGTAAAAACAATTATCACAGACAATTAATACAAATGAAGTTAACACGAAACTTAAAAGACAGTTCGAGTACTGGCCAACTTGCAACACGAAGTTCTGTTCATTAAAGTGCGGGACTTACCAAGCATTCCGTTATGGGAGATGCGAGCCAAGTAAATGAGCAAAATTCATTAATCACCACTTTGTATCGTTATAAGCAGAATTGATGTAGAAGATTATAAATTACAATAGATGTTTCTTACATTAGTTTTATACAATAAAATAGTACCTTTTCACTAAAATTACACGAATTCGTAGTCAAGGTTAGAAACTAGCAGTTAAAAGACAACGGTGCCAAGACCTACTCAACTAAATTTACATAAAAGTTTGCACCATTTATTGAAAAACATGACCCTAAAATTATATTACGTAGTTGGTGTTAGTGTTCATAAATAATTAACACTTCTCAAATTGTGAATAAAATGCAATAACCTGGAAAAAACCGACTCTCTTCCCACCTCGTCAAACCTAAGCAAAACAAACTTACATACAAAACACACGTAATTTAACTGCATCACTGTTACGACAAGAACGGGTTTGCCTGTTCTGCAGGTTTCATCCATGGGGCCCCAAGGTTAGCGTTGCTGCTGACGGGTGCCCAGGGGTCATTGCTGGCCTGTCCAGGGGCTCCGGCGTTTCCCGCAGCGGGCCCAAACTGCCCATTATTAGCCCCAAACGAGCTACCATTGCCATACGTCCCGGTGGAAGGTGAGAAGTTTGAAGACCCGTACGGAGACGTGCCCAGCTGTGGTGCCCCAAATGGGGCCTGTTTTATTTGGTTTATTGTTGGCTTGGGTGGCTGAGGATCCGAAAATGGATTTGCCATGTTTGTGTTTGTATTAGTCGTTGGTTTACCTTAAAATAAAAAATGTTTCTTGTGAGACCCACCCAGGAAAACAAGCAAACTTAAAACTTACTTGCCGTTACCAAATTGTCTAAATTAACAAGGCCAGCATTATCACCCAAGAAAGATTGTGGAGTCTTCTTCGTGGCGCCTGTTGAAGGGCTGGGTCCTCCTGCGGCAAGGCTTTCACCCAGCAGGTTCAGCTCGAACGGGTCGGGTGTGTTGTTGTTGCTGCCGACGGTACCGTTTGTTTTAGGAGAGCTGCGGTTCCTGTTGGTTATTGCATCGAATTCGTCCAAGTCGGTGGATGAGCTCTGGCTGGTGGGTGACCAAGGGTCGCTCCGAGGCGCTGGAGGCACTACGGGTGCAGGCGTTGTGGTGCGTGGGAGCCAAGGGTCTAGTTTGGGTGTCGCCCCCGTCGACGGTAACCAGGGATCTGCAGGGGGAATGCTCTGGCTCGGAGGTGGAGATGGAACTGAATTTGCATGCCATGCATCCACCTGGAATGGGTAATTTTAGTAACCGTTAAAAAAATAAATATTTTTAATTCAAATATATGTCGAACTAACTGAGTAAGAATTTAAGGAAACCACATAATAAAAAATAATTTTAATTGGGCTAAATGAGGAGAGTTTAAAGAAATAATACAACAAGGTGGAAAAAAGCATGCAGATACAGAAATAACAATCATCAATGAAAACGTCAAGAAGACAATTCACTTGAAAATGGACCTACAAAAAAAGAGCAACTGCCATATACAGCTTATAAAGCAACAATGCTGGGAGAAGTTTGGAGACAAAATGCAAGAAAGTAGTAAAGACAACCCAAAATTATTTTATAAAATATTGAAGAATACGAGAAGCAAGAAGGAATTACAATTAATGCAGATAAAGGACTAAAATGGAGCGATACTAACTGAAGAAGATGAAAGATGGGGGCACTATTTTTTGAACTGCTAAATGACCAACAGAACACAAGGGTAAAATTAGAAAGCAACAAAGAAAATGATAAAAAAAAAAACTAGAAGGGGTGGGGAGAAGTAACGATAAATATGTAAAATGTAGAAGAGATCCCTAGCAAAGTTAAGAAAAGGGAAAGCAGCAGGATGTGAGAATTATCAGCAAAATTATTGAACCATCTTTGGCTCAGAGGGGAAAAAACATTTCAAATTAATTCTTCTATAATAGGAAAAAGTGGACGCGACTGCCTCCCTGGACTTTCCCATACTGGAAACTGTTCATATCATCTTTATTCAACAGTAGAGTTATTTTCCTCAAAACGGTTGTTCAAGCGCTATCCTAAAACCTTGCCTCGTAACGAACAGACTT
>JABXWE010042392.1:0-25962 GCA_014611495.1 Limonius californicus | reverse complement strand
TACTTCTTATCCGACAGAAGGCGCATTTTCAGATTTTTCCCCGCTAGAAAAATCTCGCCGACCTCTGCCAGGTTTGAACCCGCGTCCCTCGGATCTAAAGGCAAACGCGCTAACCACTAGACCACCGAGGCCGGCAATAAAGTTACTTAGTAAAATTTATAATTAGGCTATATTATTAACTATTGTTTCAAAAATAGCTAGCTAGATTCTAAGTTCTTGATAAAGTTTTGCAGCTGAATTGCACCATGTACATTTTTCAGGTATAACTACAAGCTACTACTACTAAGCTACTTTTTTTGCAAGTCGGTAGCTAAACTGGAAGGTATTTGGTGAAATTTCGAGCTAAATTTCACTACAAACTACTTTCTTTAACACTAACTAGCTAAACTACAAGTGTAAAGTATGTTTCTTATAAAGTTTTGTAGCTAAATTACACTCCAAACTTCTTTTTGACTTAACTAACAAAACTAAAAGCTGCTTTTTCACAAGTAGCTATCTCAACTACTAGCTGTTTAATAAAATTTGTAGCTAAGGTGTACCCTACAAGCTATTTTCATGGTAACTCTCTAAACTAAAAACTGATTGGTACACTACGTAGGTAATACATACTACAAGCTACTTCTTTCACTTATAGCTATCTCAGCTACAAGCTGCTTAGTAAAATTTGAAGCGACGCTACAAGCTACTTTTTATTTTAAAAGCAGCTAGCTACACTACAACTCCTACTGAAATAGCTATTTTAGCTACTTTTATTACCCATAGCTCCAGTAAATAAGAGAAGAAACTTATGAACTATTAAGCACATGTCTGTACACTCAAATGGAGAAGAACTTGCTACTTTTAGAAGGTGCCGCACAGTAAATGCAATGATCAAAATGAACATTTGAAAATAACAATACAGGACGTACAAAATTAAATTTCTAAACTTAACGAAGTCTGCAACTGAAATACTTTGCGTCTTTATTAAGTTAAAATTTCAGAAGAGTTTTTGTAAATGTAGTTTACAATATCCATTAAAATTTTTTAAAAATACCTTTCCACTACAGCAACTGCTATTTTGTAGTTTACTACCACTACAAGCTACTATTTCCTAAGTGCTGAGCTACACGAAAAGTAGTTAGCTACAGTTACCCCCGTAATAACTTAACCCAAACTCAAATAAAGCACCTTAGATTAGATGTGGTTGCTTGTGTTGGTTCTTCTTTGACTGGATTCAGCAATTTTTGCAATAATTCTGATTCGGTTTGTTTAACATTACCCCCAATGGATTCTGCAACGTCTTTAACTGCCTTAACTACCTGTTTTTCTGTAAAATACAGACATTATGCAATATTTTTAATCCCAGTACCATGTTACGAGTCAACAAGTTCCTACCGACTGGTTCACTTTTTACGGATTTCGTTCCTGGCTCTGTTCGTACATCTTTTCGCCTACGGTCTTTTGGTTTAGCTAACTCTAACTTGGTTTGTTCTTTCGAGGTGGCATCATCCTGCAAATTTTAGAATGTACCTTTGAATTTATGTAATATAACCAAAACAACCTTTATCATTCTGCTAAGCAATAGATTCAGCTTCTGCCGTGCCTCTTCGCTTTTCTTTTTATTAGCAACTTTTTTTCGTTCATCATCACTAGAAGAACTGGAACTACTCCTATTACTGCTGTCCTTCTTAATACTAAAGCATTTTTGTGCCTGTGCTTGTGTGGCTGTCTTTATTTTGGAGTTAACAGGATTACATCTGTAAACAATAATAATATTAAAACTTTGATTCTGCATAACTGACTAATCACAAATGCAACGCATATTTCTTTGTTATTCAGAGAATAATACTTTATC
The DNA here is from genome assembly GCA_014611495.1 of Limonius californicus. NCBI lineage: Eukaryota > Metazoa > Arthropoda > Insecta > Coleoptera > Elateridae > Limonius > Limonius californicus. The sequence continues at coordinate 24,128 of JABXWE010042392.1, read as the reverse complement.
AATGATTGCTGTTTAATTTTGAATACTTTTATTTCCACGCCAAACTTATAAGTGGGGTTAGATTACTTAAAATCAAACATATATGATAAAGTACTGTTATTAGGCTAACCTGAGTAATAAACTAAATCTTATCATAATGATTATAATTAAGTTTTATACAGAAATGGCGTTATAATTGTATAATCCTTATAGTCCACCCTTAACGCAGTAATTGAGGTTATAATAATCAAATTACGTAGTGGCAGTAGGGAACTCCAGACTACGCACGCGCATAAAGTTTGACATTGACAATAACAAATGTGTTTAACCACCACTACCGGGATTTTATTAAAAGATTTATATTGTGATTCTTGTGTATACGATAATTTGCAAATTAATACATTGTAGATATTCCAGATGTATTAACCAAATAAATATATGTCGTTTTGTTATACGTAACGTGCTTTCTGTAATAATTATAATATTTTGATTTAACTGCGGCCGTATGAAATACCAACTAACGAAATAGTTGTAGGTAGCTAATGTTTACCCAAAACTAAATTTAGGTATATTTGATAATAAATTAGGAGTGCATAGAAAGAGATCTATGTTCAAGAGTGGACTAAAATTGCTAAATAAGAAATAAACGCATCAACAAAACTAGAACAATGAACAATTTAGCCACAAGGCTACGTTCCATTGTTGACAATTCAACTCAGTAAACTATCTTTGCTGCATGTTCTTAAATCATAAATACATTTAAAAAATAATAATAATCACACTTTCAACGGTTTTAATTTTATCTTTGTACACGTCAAAGACATATAACTATTTCCTTCGCTTAGATAATAATAGACGTTTTGTTGGCAGATTAATCACTTTCAGGGCAAAACGATGAATATGGCTGGTATTCGATTCTCCAGTATCACTAGACAGCATATAAAAATCTTGTGCAACCCACAGCGTGCAATTTCCCAATCCGGTTGTCAACCAGGGGATTTTAATATCAAAAACACTTTGCTGGTCGAATGGATTCGACGTCAAACTGTAGGTCCCGCTTCCACCTTACCGCTAAGTAGAAGCACGTGGCAACAAAGAGCCAATGCTCAGCAGTGGGACAACGACACAATAACAGTATGTCTGAAAAATACTAAATATATAAATCAGTCACACAAAATATAATGGAAAACCTGCAAAAAGATGAATTAATGCGTTATAACGTAACAATTCTTGTAAAATATTGAAAGATATTTCAAAACTGCACCATTCGTTTGCTTCTACAGGCATTTGCTAAAAAGTTAAAATAAATTAAAGTTATTTAAAATATATAAAAGTAAAAGTTATGTCAACCTATACTAGCACAGAAAAGAGCAAAATGAACTTTCGAACTCAACACTATTCTGAAATGGCTTCCATTTTACAAACGTTAACTGTGGGTTCTATCGTGAACATTTTTACTCTTTGAAGTTCTCAAATCCCGTAATTTATATAAATGTCAATTCTATGGGGCATATTTAAACAGTTTCATACACTGCCAACACGTTTCTATATCTAGCGGCCTTTAAACTTTATTGCTGGATTCACTGAACTATTAATTTTAGTGTTCTATTTTACACATACATCATCAACAACTCTTGCAATAGTTAGAAATGGTTTCAAAAGGTATATAACTTTACTTTTTGTATTCAAGCACAAATGACTCAGTATGTATGTACACTGAACATAAATTTATAATGTTAATTTAATGTAAATTGGTTGGTTGGACATGAAACATTTCCTTTATATGAAAATAAATTAAATTAATTCACAGTAACTAAGAACAAGATGATGAAATGCAGTTTTACGACTGTAATAATTGTAATTAATTGCTATTATTATTTACTGATATTAATTAATAACAGTATCTGAATTCTAACACGTCATTACTTAAATTAAAATGCCGTGGGTAGATCTGTAGACACAGCCATCGAACTATATTTAAAATCTAGCTATAATTTCAACGATATATTTATTGCTAAGATAATTTACAACTCAGTCTTAAAATATGCTTGCCAATAAGGCTGAAAATAACGGAATTAACATTATTATTAAACCAATTCCTTTGTAATGCGGAGTATTGATTTAAAATTGACTCACTCTGTATACTCCTTATCATCTGGGTCCATATTTGTTTATGGCAGAATCAGCTGTGTGGGTGACTTGGTGTTGGGCAGTCAAAAGCAGCTTTTTTAGTGACTTTTTGGGGCCTACCGCGTGTGACTGATGTGCAAATTCCATTTTAGCCGCGGACGGTGTTATTTTTAGACTCGTACAGCTGTCAAAATGGGCTCATCCTAACAGACACTGCGTTTGCCTACCACTTAGCAGGTCTCATGCTGTGATATACTAAAGTGTTTCTACATATTACTTCATTAAAATGAATAATAGGAATAAGTCGATATTTAGAGACATTTATTACTACCCATACAAGAATGGGAACAACCGATATGAACTCTATCACAGCTCCAAAGGTATGCTTTGTGTTAATGGGAAACAGTTTAATGTTGTTTTTAAAATATTGCAGATAACGTCGATTTTATACAACGTTTGGGGCTTGTACGGCGTCTAGCTATCCATCAAGGTTGTGTGAACACATTATGTTGGAACGAGACCGGGGAATACATCCTGTCGGGCTCTGACGACCAACGGCTCATCATAACCAATGGGCACAATTATAAAGTGCTGGAGGATTACCATACCAGTCACACTGCTAATATATTCAGTGCAAAGTTTCTACCAAATTCGTGTGACCGACAAATTGTTTCCTGCTCCGGCGATGGAATCATTTTGCATACAGGTAGGTAACAAGAGCATGGTAAATGGTAAACTGTGATTGCAAGATAAATTAAACATGAAAAATTAGTGAACTTGAAAATATTTATTGTTTCTCTGCAAATTAACAATAACATTATATTATTTACTTTTATGGTATCATGTTTACAATATTGTTGATAATATCAACAGATTTGAAATGATATTATTGTGTAAATTTAGTATGTGAGTTTGTTTGGATAAGTAACTACTTAGAAATTATAGATATAAGTAACATTTTATTAAATACTGCAATATTTCATTTCACACATACTAGTTTCACAGGAAATACAAAATTTATGTCGTTTAAAAGTAGAAAATGAAATAGCAGAAAGTAATATAACCAAACTTTTATATGGTTTCATTTCATTATCTTGGAAGAAGTATTTGATTTGAAAAGGGAGCAGGAAAAGATCTAATTATAGATGGAGTTTCCATTCATAATACACAATCTCAGTAATATTACTTAGAACCCCTACTCTTAGAAAACTACAGATGAAGTAAATATGTTTTAATATGTAAAGAGATTGTAGCGTAAAACATATTTCACCTTGTATAATTATTAGGGTAGTATCGCATTCAAAATATGAGTTGCAAAATGCTATGTGCAACCTCTCGTCGTGAGGAATATTAAAAAATGCATCCTATGTTATTACCAGTCAGTACCTAACCTAAATAAAATGGCATTTTTGAATACTAAATATAAAAATCCTTTGCCAACTGTCTTGGACATTTAATTTGCACTGGCATATACAGAACGAAGCCTTAGGGCCCAGTAGAAGAACTTCAGCTCCCACCCAGTGAGACTCTTTTTTGAATCCTGGTGAGGGAAGGTTTAAAATCATTAAGGGTCAGTACTCCACAGGGTGAAGCAGTCATTGAGTTGCAGTTAACAACTCTCTCTCTCTTAGAATAGTCAACAGTAACAGGACACATATCCTATACACCCCTATACAAAGCACACCTTTACGGAAAGCAATAAGAGCCTACCACAGAGAACACAAAAAATTCATCTCACTGAAATACCTACCTAACCTATACATGACATTTTCCAATACCTACTAAAAATAGAAATGTATTGTCAGCTGCCTGGAAATTCAATTTGCACTAACATATACAAAATAAAGCCTGGGGACCAGTGGAAACAACAACCCACGGGGGAGGGGCGGCTCTTGTTCGAATCCTTGTGAGGTTAGGATTTTAGAAAAAACAATTGCCATCACTAAAGGTCAGTGCTTGACCGGGTGAAGCCAGTAGTCATTGGGTTGCAATGAACAACTCTATCTTATAATGAACGACGGTAACAAGACTCCGCTGTACAAGGCACCCTTCTGTGGATAGCAATGAGAGACTACCACAAAGAACACAAAAAATATATAGTTAAGTACCTAACCTATACAAAATGACATTTTTCAATACTAAAAATAAAAATCTATTGCCGACCACCTGGGAGATTTAATTTGCAGTAGCATATACAAAATGAAGCTTGCGGGCTTGATGGGTGAAAGTCAACTCCCCCCCCCCTCCCCAGGGGGTACTTTTCTTCGAATCCTGGTTGGGATAGAGTTTAAAAAACAATTGCCATCACTAAGAGTCAGTACCGGATGCAGGACACATGTGTATACTATACGTCCCCTATACAAGCCCCCCCGCGGACAGCAATGAGAAGTTACCACAAAGAACATAATAAATTCATCCTATCTTCTTACCAGTCAAGTACCTAACATACAGGGCGTTTCCAGACTTTAACACTTGATAGAACTTTTAAATATCTTGAACATTTTTTAACATATTGCATTAAAAGTTGGTATAAGGGGGTTTTTTGGTATGAGAAAGCCTATTATGGACACCGTTTTACTGTAGCCGCTAGGGTCGCTCTTATTTGTGCTCTTTACAGATTAAAACGACCATAACTTTTTTCTCAGTGTACTTTATGACTTTTTTAATAAAAAATCTAATTTCCTGTGCTTTTCTAAGCAAAAAACGTACCTTTATAAAAATCCGCTAAAGTTGGCCTTTTCCGAGATACTTGGCTTTTTATTATTCGATTATTCGACCTAATTTTTCATAGGATATAACCTTTTAAAATTTAGCATCTGCTAAATTTTTATAACAATTTATTGTTGTAATAATTTAACAGATGCTAAAGTTAACGTTTTTTCTTCTAACAGGGTCGCCATTTTTAAGATTGTACAGTGTGGTTCAAAATAATTTATTATATATACTTAATATAACTAAATAAATAATTCTAACACTACCAACAAATCAAAAAACTTTCAGTAACAAAAGACAAATTTAAAGAAACTGTTCTAAATGTGAACCGTTTTGTTCAATACATAATTCACACCGACGAATAATTGAACGTGTAATCTTATTTAAGAATGCTGTTATTTCATTACAGACATCCCTAATCCTTTTAATAAGTTCATCTCTTGTTTGAACAGGTGTCGCATACACTTTTTCTTTTAAATATCCCCACCAAAAAATCTAAGGGATTTAGGTCTAGGGATCGTGGAGGTCACGCGACTGGCCCACCATAACCGATCCATCTTTCTGAATAATGGTTGTCCAGCCATTTTCTTACAATGCTTCAATAATGAGCTGGACAACCATCAAACTGGAACCAAACCTTTCTTCTTAAATTTAAAGGAATAGCTTCCCACATATTCACTTGTTCAGCTTCTAAAAATTCCAAGAAGGCCGCAGTAATCACCCATGGTGGCAAAAAGTAAGGTGCAAAAAGGTGATCGTTATAGATACTTACCTATCCAGACGTTGACACTGACAATTTGTCTGAAAATTTCTTGATTGAATTGCATGCGCCAAACGTGCTGATTATGAAAATTCATAACCCCACGTCGAGTGAAGCAAGACTCATCAATCCACAACTCTTTGTTCTTCATCCCCTCGCTGTAATCCTTGAACAGGTTGCAAATGGTAAGGACGTCTGTGATCCCGTTTTAAGACTGGGAATACGGGTAGTTGAAATTCCTAAAGCAACTGAAACTCTTCTAACACTTGTTGGATCTGTCGAATTCGCGCAAAATTCGTCGTGTAAAGGTTCTCTATGGTCGAATGTTGTTATTATTTCGATCCCCATGTACATTACTTAACCCTTGATCAATTATTTGGCGATAAAATTTTAGAAATACAGAAGGATGCGGATGTCTTGTAACGGTCCGCTCACGTGGGGACGGTTGCCTGGTTTTAGCTCAGAGCCAGAAGTTCGTGATAACATGCGGAGAGGCTGTAATGGTTATAACAGGATTTATTATATTTCAATGTTGCAATAAAGACAAAAATATATTTGATTATGAGGTTATAAATAAAATAACAATGTCTGCCAAATCCCGGTCGGTACGCCCCTGGATAGAATCAGGAGTTTGGTTCACTGGCCGGCGTAGATTGCGTTCCAGCTGTAGGCCGAGCGCCGCTTGTGTGCTCTGTATTTACATAAACAAATAAAATTGGTTGCCCCCTGGCAGTTAGTTTAAATACGTTTAACAGAATGTATCTCGAAATTACTAATCTGAACCTTTTCAGTATTCACACAGTTATTAGATTAAATTGTCACCTGGCACGCGTATTTGGTTAATTTGATCCGCCTTAGCAGCGTGTCCTTGCTGGGTCAATGAACGTTTTGCTAGATCCGGATGTGCTGGGAAAAGTTCTTTGATTCATAATCTCGCTGGTAAATGAATTTAAATGTTTCGTAGAATATTGTAACGATAAAATATGACTGTACGGTGAGCACTTGAAATTGTTAATGCCTAATTTTAACAATACGTACAATCTGGCCTGACCGACTATAACGTATTGTTAAATTAGTTCGGAAATTCCCAATTACGGGAAAATATGAAAATCACAGGTCAAATTAGCCTGGCCTGACCGGCTTATAAGACCTCTATAATCTCTTATTTCCCTGATCTATTAACGTGATTGACACTAACTGGCATAACCTGCTGGATATCAATCAAGGTAACCCCAACGGCGAAGTGTTCCACAAAATGAATAAATGCCCCACCATACACGTACGCGGATTTTATGGAATTCTCCAACGGACTGGAATATTCTCACGGACTGAGAATATTTTCGCGGCTCAACTTCGGTTTGCTTTCTTCACTGGTGGACTGGTAAATCTATTCTCGGCTAACTTCCTCGTTGAAGCTTTCGACTCATTAACAAATTTATGCGAGGATCCTGTATATATAGGGTTCCCTTTCTCTACGCGTCTCTCCGGAGTGTGTTCGAACGCGATGATGAGTGCGTGGGGGAAAACAATTTAGAACTCCACTTGCACTGCCTCAGACGCCTCTTTCAGGAAGTTAAAGCGACCTAACATTTAATTATCAAATTTTCAACGGTTGCTTCCCTGAATCTTTGTTACAGCCTTCTATCCGGAAATCTTCGCCTATGTCCCCGGGCTGCTTTTGCTTAGTTTCCATTTGCAAACCCATAAATAAAATGAATATCCGCTAACTCTTGGTTATAAAACATAAATGACATTTTAATAAAACAACGATGGCAACGAATAGGAAATCAAATAAAATAAATAAATTACACTTATTGCAAACACAATTGCGGTTTGACATGATAAACCTAATATGACATTTAACTTTCTTTGTTCTCATGGCACACCATTTTTTACTGTTCTTTATTATAATAAATCCTAAACGCCGAGTAGTCCAGTGGTAAGAGGGCTGAGCTCGCAATCCGAAGTCCTCGGTTCGAACCGTAGGATAGGCAGAAATTTTTCTGTAATTCCTAAGGTCGTTATCGTACTCGGTAACCATTTGGCGTTGGGTTACAATTAACGGCGCTTCAAAACACTGGCTGACCAGGGAAGTAACAGGACCACACACAGCATCATTCATACAATTAACACAAATAGTGAAAATGGATAGAGCAAAATGTAGTTGAGGGGAGCGGGAGGAGCGTGATGCAAGTCCAAAGAGGACCCATCACCTTCAATTAATCCCAAATGTACGAATGGCAACTTCGATACCATAAGGTAAAAAAGGAATTGATAAAGAAAGTAGAAGAATAAATCCTATGAAAAATATGATTGCATCAAACAATTAAAAGCCAAGTATCTCGAAAACGGCCAACTTTAGCTGATTTTGATAAGGGTACCTTTTTTTTGTTTAGAAAAGCACAGGAAATATGATTTTTTGTTTAAAAAAGCCATAAAGTAAACTGAGAAAAAAATTATGATCATTTTAATCCGTAAAGAGGACAGTACAGAGCGCCCTCTAGCGGCTACAGTAAAACGGTGTCCATAATGGGCTTTCCCGTAGCAAAAAAACCCATACATCAACTTTTAATGCAATACATTAAAAAATGTACACGATATTTAAAAAAATTTCATTTTAAAATTTAATTTGAACAACCTGTTTGACATTTTTGACGGTATAGGTAGTCAGAACGTTTTGACGTACGAGCGCTGTTTGTGTTGTTTACAGTAACTTGAAAAATTCATATCGGCCAAAGAATGGAATTAAATCGTGAACATTTTCGTGCGATTATTTTTTACAACTTTCGACGTGGATTAACTCACAACAGTACTTCGATGAACTTAATTCGATTTTTGGCGCTGAAGCACCATCAAGGACTCGTGTTTATGGATAGTTTACCGAATTCAATCGTGGCCGTAGTTCGCTCAACGACGAATTTCGTGATGATCGTCCAAAATCGGTTGTTGTTCCGAAAAACATTGATGCGGTGCGTGAACTGATACTGCAAGATCGTCATGTGACTTGTCGTGAGATTGAGGTATTCTTGGACATTAGTGGGACCAGCATACATTCAGTATCGCATGAACATTTAGCCGTAAATAAGATTTGTTCGCGTTGGATCCCACATAGTTTGACAATCGCTCAAATACAAGCTCTTGTCAATTGGTCGCAAGAAATGCTCAAAAAATTCGATCGCGGTGCTACAAAACATGTGTATGACATCGCGACAGGTGACTAATCGCGGATATACGCGTATGAGCCCGAAAGTAAACAGCAGTCGACTGTAGGGGTCTTGCAAGGCGAACCAAGCCCAATAAAAGTCGTTCGTGCTCAAAGCACTTCGAAGCAAATAGTCGCCTGTATTTTCGAAAAAACTGGACGTGTCTCAACCGTACCATTGGTGCAACGTAGAACGGTCAATTCTGAATGGTACACAACCATTTGTTTGCCACATGTCTTCGGAGAAATAAGGAAAACCAACCGCCGAAGACGGATCATTCTCCACCTCGACAATGTGAGCTCTCACACATCGGCTCGAAAAATTGACTTTTTGAGCACTCATAACGTCGATTTGATGAGTCATCCGCCGTATAGTTCTGATTGGCACCCAATGCCTTCTTTTTATTCCCGAACATCAAAAATAAATTGCGAGGTCAACGTTTTTCGACACCTGAAGAAGCGGTTGATGCGTTCAAAGTGCATGTTTTGGAGATACCTCAATCGGAGTGGAAAAAGTTCTTCGAAAATTGGTTCACACGCGTGCAAGAGTGTATTGATCTTCATAGAGAATATTTTGAAAAACAATAAAGCCATTTTCGATGATAAATATTTGTTTTTCTTCTCTAATCCCGAAATATAAAATGCAACCCTCGTATAAACTTTCTGTGTTAATTTTAAAAGTTCTATCGAGTATTAAAGACCTGCTACAAAAAACTGAAGCGCCCTGTATACAAAATGACATTTTGCAATACTAAAAATAAAAATCTATTGCCAACTGTATTGGAGATTTAATTTGCACGGCGTACAGAAAATAAAGGCTGGGATCCCAGTGGAAGAGCGTCAACTCCCATCCACGGGGGTTCTTGTTGATATCCTGGTGAAGATGGGGTTTAAAAAATACAATTGCCATCACTAAGAGTCAATACTTGACCATGTGTATACTATACATCCCCTATAGAAGGCACCTCCTGTGGAACACAATGAGAGTCTACCACAGCGATCACAAAAAAACGTATCCTATTTTCTTACTAGTCAAGTACCTAACCTATATATTCAGGACGGCTGTCGCCGCCTACCCTCTCACAACCATTTTCTCCATTCATCTTTGTTGTTTCAATCTCCTTCTCCGGGACTTCTCCTTTCCATGGCCTCATCCACTTCATCTCGGAAGGATCTTCTGGGCCTTCCCCTTTTACGTCTTCCTATTGGCTCCATTCCGTTATTTTTATTATCCACCGTTGGGGTGTTGCTCTTCTCACGTGGCCATACCATTGCAGTCGTTTTCCTTCGATGTAGGTAAGTATGTTCTCCTTCACAGACATCCTTCTCCGTATTTCTTCATTAGAAATTCTTTCTAATCTTGTTACTCTATTGCATCTTCTCCAGTACTACATTTCTGTGGCTGTAATTCTGCTCTGATCTCTCTTTTTTATGACCCAGTTCTTTGTGATGTGTGAATTCCGTAGGATCCCATTTAATTTTCTAATGCATGATCTAGTTTGCCATATTTTGTTCTTCATATGTTGTGTGGTTGTTCCATCTTTGGAGATAGTGAATCCTAAATACTTGAATGTCATATTTCCTTCTATTTTAACGTCGTCTGTGTCTTCCAAGTCTGTGACCTGTTCTTCTCCTGTGACCAGGTACTATTTTGTCTTGTTAAAGTCCATCTCTAGGCCGTTTTTTGTGTACTCTTCATTCGGTCTGCGAATCATGTGGCTCAATCCTCTTCGTCCTGTGCCATTACGACTTGATCATCCGCGAAACTTAAGCTGTATAGGTGCGTATCTCTAATTGGGATTCCCATACCTTCGCACTTTTGTTTGCATGGTGTTAGTGTTACTTCTATAAAGATCTTAAATAGTGTAAGGGATGTTGAGCAGCCTTGTAATAACACTTTGGAAGATTCAAAGGTTTGTCAGATCCTACTTTTTATTTTTAATAGCCACCGTGTTCTCTTGATGCAGGTTCTTGGTTGTCCTTATCAGTATATTTGGGATGCTAAGTTGTTTCATGCATTTCCAGAGTTTTTCCCGTAGTATTGAGTCATATGCCTTTTTTAGGTCTGTGAATGCTAGATGAACTGTTCTATTTTTAGCTATTTTCTTTTCGATTAATTGTTGACTGTGTATATGTGATCTATACACGATCTTCCCGCTGTAAACCACGCTTGGTCCTCTCCTATCGTATCCTTTATGTTTTCTTCCAATTTTCCTTTAATTAGCTTTCCGTATAGTCTACCCATTGTAGGAATAACGCTGATGCCTCTATAGGTCTCGCATATTTTCTTACTCCCTTTTTTTAAATATTGATGTTATGTAGACATGTGTCCATTCCTGTGGTAGCTTTTCTCCATTAATAGCTCTCTCAAACGTTCTTTGGATCATTCGTAATAATTTTTCGGGTCCACATTTTATAAGGTCTGGGGGTATACCTCCTGGTGCCGGGGACCTGTTGTTTCTTAGGGTTTTCAATATGTCTTTTATTTCTTTGAAAGTGACCATGAGTTTTGTTGTTCATTTTCATTGTTAGCGTTATTATTTTCTGCCTTCATGAATACTGGTCGGTCTTCTGTAAGCAGTCCTTTATAGTAATCTTGCCAATCATTTTCTGAGATATAATTTATCTGTGTCCGTTCTTTATTGTTCATTCTTAACGTTTTGATTGTTCGCCAGGCTTCTGTGTTCCCAGCTCTTCCTATATTTTATTCTATATTTCGGCATATCGATTTCCACTTTTCATTCTTCTCTCTAGCAACCATTCTTTTGACTTCTCTGCTTTTCCCCTGTATTTTTCAAAATCTTCGGGTTTGTCCGCATTGAGCCATTTTCCGTATAATTGTTTTTTTTTTAAATTATGCACTGTTTGTTGTCATGGCTTATATTATCCAGGTATTCCTTGCTTCCCTTTTCTATGTTCCCCAACCTAACCTACATAATACTTAAAATAAAAATCTATTGCCAACTGCTTTGGAGATTTAATTTGCACCAGCAAATACAACTAAACTAAAGCCTGGGGGGCAATGGTAGAGCAGCAAGACCCACCCAGGGGGCAGTCTTGTATGGAATCCTGGTGAGGATATGGTTAAAAAACAGTTCCCTTCACGTAGGGTCGGTACTTGACGGAGTAAAGCTATTAGTCATTGGGTTGCAATGAACAACTCTACACCCCTTGTACAAGGTACGTCTCTGTGGAAAACCATGAGAGACTACCACAGAGAATACATTTAACTAGTACGGGGAAGATGCATATTTCAGTGCATGTTCATCAACTGCAGTGAATTTGAATATGGCACTATTAGAAGAAGATATACACAACTGAAAATTGACCTTAGGAAAAGTTAAACTACACTGAACACTTTCCAAAACGCAACATTTACATCAAATAGCACAATAAAAAGTTTACACGTTTGTGTGTTGGAAGCATTTGAAATCTATGAGGACTCTCACACTATTTGTAATGTACCCTTAATGAATTAAAAAATTAAAGCCTGAAATTCTTCCTTACTGCAAATTTTGGAATAGATCATCATCAAATGTGGTGTCACAATTTCTGCACCTGTTATTTACCTTTTATTTGTTTTGATAATAAAGACTTTAACACTGAAAAACTTTTTAATAACAAAATACTTAATCATAATTTTTTATCTTTAGACCTAGAAAACCCACAAGGAACTTTCTACAACCAGTTCAACTGCCATTCAGGCACTACCTATGAGGTGATTACAGTCCCTAACGACCCTTACACCTTCCTGAGTTGTGGTGAAGATGGCACAGTCCGCTGGTTTGATCTCCGCCTGAAGACAAAGTAAAACATTGAATATCAATGCAAAGCATCAAAAATCCTTTTATTTCTCTAGGTGTAAGAAGACTCGTTGTCGAGATGACATCATGATAGCCAATTCAAGGGCAGTGACGGCCTTGGCTATCAACCCATTGGCCCCGCACCAGCTTGCAATCGGTTGCTCCGACTCGGCCGTGCGAATCTTCGATCGGAGATGCTTAGCCACGCACGTCGGAGGTAATTGCCAGCTGCAGTCGACATGGTGCAGGTTTGACTTGAAGTGACAGATTGTTACTTAGTGGTATTACAGATAAATCAACTGCAAGGCCATTTTGCAGTTTTGTTGCTCCTGATTTAGATGATCGACCTTACAGAATCACTTCTCTGAGTTACAGCCTCGATGGCCAAGATATGCTCGTCTCCTACTCCTCTGACCATTTGTATTTGTTCGGAGTGCAGGTACTTTATGCTAAAATGGTTTTAAATTCCTCCGTGTTTAATTAAGCAGGGTTGAAGACATTTTCATGCAAAAATAACTGAATTAATCCAATTTTTTGTTGTATTGAATCACAGACCAGTAATTCCTTAGACTTTGTGAATTGTTTCTTGCCTCCCTTCATGGACATTAATATTATTTAAAAAGTAGTGATATAAAAAAAAGTAATATATACAGGGTATAATCTTTGAGGATTTTGCCGGTTTCTCGAACTGTCAATATTACGATTTACTTTCGGCTTAGACCGCGTCGTCATTTGGGAACTACACCCAGCATTATCAAGTAAGGATCGACCTGTAGCGTGTCTGCCTTTACAAGCATTTGCTCTAGAAGTTTGAGCAATATTTGTTCGTAGGCCCTGCCTGCCAAAACAGGGCCGTATGCTTATGTTAATCAAACCTTGGGGCGGACAAGGATTTGATCTTGATGTATTTTGTTTGCCAGGACAATAAGATTCTAGAGCAAATGCTTGTAAAGGCAAACAAGCTACAGATCGGTCCTTACCTGATAATGCTGGGTGTAGTTCCCAAATGACGACGGGGTCTAAGCCGAAAGTAAATTGTAATATTAACATATACAGGGTATCCGGAAAGTAAAGAGACAGCTTCCTAAGATCAAATGGAACTGTTTAAACCAAACATACCTTAAAACAAAACTGCTGCCTTAGAAGTTACGGCGCAAAAGAAGAAAAAAATATAGAGATACCGCCCGCGTGCTGCTAAAAGAAACAGGCAGACGGACGGTAGCGCCACGCGTCCCGCGCCCAGCTACGAAAATCGCATCTTTGGTTAAATCAAAAATAGCGCGGAACTAATCCGATCGGGTTCCGCACTCCGGCGAGGGTGGCTCAGCGGTAGAGCGTCTTGGGTTCGAACCTCCAAGCCTTCTGGCCTCTCTCGGGCTTTTTGTGGTTTTCCTGGGTCATGCAGGTAAATACTGGGACAGTATCAGCCACGAAATACTATTATCCAATTTTCCTGATATTTCCTATCCTTACATTCCCTTTACTTGCTGAAGAGGGACTTAGGGTTCCGATGCGGAACCCGACTGACCCCTACAGCGGCCCGCCACCTTGTTGGGAATATACCGACATTGATTTTCCTTTTCCTTTCCCCAGAAGCTTCGGAAGGACTTTCTATAAACGGTTGTAACTACTTAACCACGCCACCTAGCGAGATGGACTTAGGGGCGCTACATGCGGCTCTCTAAGCTCTACAAGACTGTTTAGATGCGACCCCGGCCAGAAACCTTTTGGACCCACTTAACCGCATAAAACCGTTTCGGAAGTAAAAATTTACACTACGCGTTTTTCTTAACAGTACAGTGTAGTATAAATAGTTTAACTCTGCTTTGCGTAAATATTAACAGAGGAATCTGGCTTTTATATTGAAAATGTCTGGTACACGGATAATTCTCTAATTAGCTGACTAAAATTCTCCAGTCTTTCTAAGAAGAAAGGGATTTAATTTCCCCACAGATTTGCACAAACTGTACTCTGCGACAGAATCTGTAGATCGCTTTGAATTGTTCAAAATGCTCCAAATCAATTCAAAATTTGCTAACGGGACTTACAATAATTTACCGTTTCGTGAAATTGCTCCACTAATCAAGACAAGCCTTGTACAGGGTGTTCAAATACTAACAACAGGGGGTATTACAGTTTGGATACGTCACCAATTCGAACACTGGCCCTCCAAAAATAATAACTTTTCTACAGAATTTTATATTGCTTTCCATCGATTCAAACACCGGTTAAAAGAACAATAAAAATGTCTGCACAGGGAAAACGTACTACAGGACACTCAAATGAACAAGCAAAGCAGGTTAAATATTTATATCTACTAACTTTACTGTCAAAAATATCCTGGAAATCCAACGATTTCGAACGGCGGTACGATTGAACAAAATGACCCCAACGGCCACCTACGTTCGACGTACACTAGCTCGCTTCGCTTCGGACTCGGTCACTGGAAAATCCAAACTATTAAATACGTTAATACAACGGCAAAAATACTGGAACATTAAGAATTCACTTGTAGGTAAATATAAGGAATTATTAAACGGATTCTACTAGACTGGTTATTTACAGGAACGGATTTTTAATACTGGGATCTTTAAGAATACTCTTAAAGAAGGCTGCGGAATGTTTTTTGACTATTGATGAGATCAAGAGCCAGGAAAATAAAGATAATTCAAATGGCCGCGCGTGCGGTTTTACACAAGCCATTTCCCACTTCCGTCATGCGCGCTCCCCTCTCTGCCGGAGAAAGGGAGGGACGCTTGTTCTCGAACATTCCGCTTCACTGCTGTAGCAGATGTATGTTATTGGAGCGGTTATCTTCAAAATGTTGAAACTTCGTGGACTTGGTAATTAAACCAAATTATGCACTTGTCAACATTTTGGGCCCGTTGCATTATCCCCTTCCTTCGGGTGAAATTGCAAGGCACATACATAACCTCAATCCCGCCTGGGTCACGCTAGAATTGTCGCCGAGGGGTTGCTGTGGCACCGGATTCCGTCCGTTTTTGCACATACCTCACGGGTAGGTGGGGCACGATGTTCCAAGGCGCCGAACAAACCATCTTCGAACGCCGCGGTTGACAGCTCAAAAGTTTCGACTTTTCCGTGGTTCAGCCCGCCTCGGCTTTTCGAGAAAATTGCTAATCTTTTTTGGGTTGTATTTTCGGTAATAGAAGAGCTACCGCGATGGACTTTGCGTCGTCAGAAAGGGCTCTGAGCGGGTAGAACCGATCGAATCGGCTCGAATAAGCCACCACCAGGAGACTCGAAAATTTCTTAGTTAGAGCTCCGTAACTCCACTCCCTTCACCCACCTTTTCTACCGTCTCTCTTTCCATTTCTTTATCGCCCTTCTGTATGCTCTTACCCCCGTTTTCCTTTTCTCCCCCATTTCACTTTTTCGATACTTCTCTCCCTCTCCCAGCGTCCTCATCCCCATTTCCTTCCATTCGTTCGTTCCTCTTTGCTTCCTTCAACTGGTTTCCTATTTCTTTTCGCATTTCCTCGTCCTCTTTCCTCCTTCCGTCACCCCATTTCTTCTTCGCCTGTTGCCTTCCGTCTCCCCATTCTCCCTTCCTCTTTCCACTCTTCTCTCCTTGCTTTTTTCCTCTTTCTTTCATCCCTTTCCCGACTTTTCTCCCGTCTTCCTTGTCATGGTAGCAGTTTCTGAGAGCAGTAGTACTAAGAGTCCCCCCCCCCGCCAAAACCACGCATTTTTTGCTATAAAATAATTAGGTGAGCCAGTAATTACACCAATTTGAATCAACAGAGCCTACATAGGGACAACTTTGCAAGTCAGGTTTATTTTCTCTTTTCGTAAAATATACTACACAAGTCAAAGGCGGTATTCGACGTTCAATACAAAGCATGTTTACAAATGCTTCACTTGTTATGGTATTCATTGTACTTTTGAGAGTCCTATTTTAAACAATAAAAAATGTCATTATTTGAATCACTTACTCACTGTATCTACTTTTGATTAATATGAGTCATTTAGAAATTTCTCTACATTTTATTAATTACCGTTAATTACATGCAGTAACAGTAATTGTGTCGAGCCTTGCACTAAATAAATACCCTGTGTGTTGTAATATAATAATGGTTTTGTTTTTTGTGTATTCAGTCTCGCCAAGAAAATACTCTTTTCATCCTATTTAATTTTGAATTATCTTCTAGCTAGACCATTGTTTACTCAGAATAAAATTAAACAGGAAAGTATATATTTAAGTTAATTTTCTCTATCAATCCTATGGGTTTTTTCTGGGGTTGTATTTTTGAGCTTTTATGGTCAAATTTTTTCCAATCAAACTGAAGAATGTATTGAATTAACTGCAATAGTTGACTAAAAATCAGATTCTTGCTTTGAGAGGTAAATCATGTGTGCCGGAAAAAATGACGAAGTTAAACTTTTTTGTTTTTTTCTATTAATTTTTGCGAAGACTGGCGAAGGAGGATTTCCACTGGAACAGCCTGTATGAACGATTTTGCAGATTCCATTGTAGTCTTATGCACCTGGGTCTATACATGTGCTTTGGAATAATCGTGCGTGTCCTTGTACTTAGTGAAAGGTCTGATGATGAAAGAACCCCAATCACCTCTCATGCTGGCTGATGGCGGAAACAACACACAATATTGTTACGCCTATGAGCTGTATCTGATAAGGAGCCCTTGGTCCTTATCGCCGGGATCACCAGAGAAACAACTACGCTTATATAAAATGATTGAATTTATTCATCTATACGTTGTACAAGAATATAACCACTTATCCTAAAATTTTATATTAAACAACTAGTCAGGTGCAACGCCATTGCTAGATTGGTTATTGAGAATACGGCCATCTATCAATCACCCCCCGATAACTGCCAACTATTCGCCATTGGCTAATTTACTCTTTCCTCTGCCATAGCTTCTGCTTCAAGTCTAACAACTATATATTAATATATATAATGGCGATCGTGCAACAAACTAATGGCTGGCGAAGGCTCACATTAACGTGACCGCCCCCTTCCTCACCTCTTCAGTGTTCTTTTTTTAATTCGCTTTTGCACCCATAAGCAATGACCTGCTTGTTACTCAATTTCTCTTATCAAGCGTATTACTTATTCCACATTGCCTAATTTAATAGTGTAATGTACTTGGAATTTGCTGAGTAAAATGCCATCACTACTTACAACATAAATGTGTATGCAAATAATTGAAGTCACATTACAACATAATAATTTAATTTAGAATTTTGGAAATTGGGTTCGTAACAATATTTACAGAAACCACCTTTGAGTCACCTTGAGTGAGCTAACCATGGTAAATATGTGTCCAGCCACTGGTGATTGACCTTCCTCTTGGGGTGTTTGGCATCTGCCGCAAAATCGTAGTTCTTCGAAGATACCCAGCCATTTTCCTAGAAGATGTTTTTTCTTATCAACCGTCGTAGCGGTTGCCAGGCCGACGATATTTCCAATTTCATCTTCATGACGACCGTCTTCAGTTTTACTTTCACTATCTGGCACCGTGGTTTGAACCATAAAAGAAAGCCTCGCAGTCGCAGCGTTTGAAGCAGAGGGTGGTTGAACTTCCTTGCCCTCATCACTGCTGCTGCTACTGTTGGTACTTTTCTTTCATTTCAAATTCACTGCAAAAAATAAAGTATACCTTTTACTAAATGTTGGTGTGGACGCGGCGTAACACCTGCAGACGTAGATACCCAAATAAACGTCAATACTTACCATTGTTTACAAAAACTTTCAATATTCATTTTTGTATAAAATGAAATAAAGTAGATGGCACGAAACAACAAACTTTACTATCCTAAAAATTGCACACACTTGTGACTCTCGTGTAAAAGTCACTTAACTGCACTGACTCTAATCAAAATACGCGCGATCTTATATATGTACGACGTAAATAGCTTCTGGATTATTCTCGTTATTGATGCGTCGTGAAATGAGACGAGATTATTCTAGAAAGCTCCTTGAACTATACATCCATCTGTGAGAAGTCATAAGAACTATAACCTGTACGTGTATAATACACGTACAGGTTGTAGTTCTTATGACTTTTAACAGATGGCGCAAGGATCTCTATTTCGTAATCAGTTTGTTTCAAAATGTTGACATACCAACAAGCAACCCATTAATCAATTTTTCAGAAATTTATTTATATTTTTCTGATTTATTTAAATTTTTTCCACCTTGGAAGGGGGGGGCTGGATACGCCCTTGCTCAAACAACAGGAATAATTCGAAGATCCCACAGTTTGTTTACTTATCTTAATCACACGTGAGGAATTACTGGTTTGTAACTGAAGTAGATATAAATAGACACATAACTATCTCACTTATTTGTCGTTACAATAAAAAAAATTCTAACCTCTTAAACATTTATTATGTTGATTCTTTTACTCTTTTTATACCATTTATTTTTTTCGTGTAGGAACACCAAGTTACACCTTTGAAGAAGGGCGGCAAGGCTCGCTCCCATTGTGATAGAGCCAAATCCGCAAATGGCAAACGGGACAGTAAATCTCCTCCAGTGAGAAGACTAAGATTACGGGGTGATTGGTCTGATACTGGCCCAGATGCCAGGCCTGAATGTGATAACACTACAACAGTTAGTACGTATAATTTGCTTTAAACAATTATTTCTACAAACCATTGTTGGGCAAATAATGCCAAACTCGGTAAAGGGATTAGGCTGAGTTGGAAGTTCCCCACATCAGTATTAGGCGCAGAATGTGAGGTTAAGTAAAAACGTGAGAGGAGTGCGGGCGATTTTACACTTTCTAAACATTTATATCTGTCAGAGTTTCACAGTAAAGAGAAAATTTTCGCAGGGAAACCTTGTTTATATATTACCAGCATGATTATTGACATTACAGGTGGATTCATAATCAAATAGCACTTTCTGGTACTACTGTGTGGTCCAGTTTTGCTGTTCTTTGGTCCATAACAAATTCTGGCATCTCAGAAAACAGTGACTTCATCCCTACTCTACACCCTCTAAGTCCAAACCTAAGCAGTTTTCCTCTCCTCCTCATACACACTAGCACTGCGAGCTACTTGGCCCATAGTAATGATCTCAATTCATTTTTCTTCTTGCTTTCTCGTTCCAATTATTGATGTTTATCTGTTTCGTGTCCTTCATTACTTCTACTTTCAACTTGTTCTTAGATTGTCATTTTCTATCCCCTAGGCTACTCTCAAATATCCTGGATGGTGCTCTATTCATCGCCATTCTCGTTATATGCCTTAACCATGTAAGTCTTTGAGATCTCGGAATTCTTTCTACATCCAGTACTTCAATCAGTTTTTTTAGTTTCTAATTAGATCGCCTTTCGTACGTTTAATTTACGTTTTCTGCCGTAAATATCTTCCTTAACACTTTCCTTTTCCATACTCCTAACGTTTTTTGTTCTTCTGTTCTTATGGTCCACACTTCACTTCAAAATGTTACAGTTGACCGTATAACAGTTTTATTAATTCTCAGTTTTAACCTCTCTTTTTTTTTCTTTTTTCCCCTGGGTCTGTATTGTGTTCACCCTGGTAGTTACTCACACCCAATCCGTGACCTGCGTCCTTGTACCGTAGCATACATATCGTTCACGGGGTGTGGATTGAAGTCTTCCAGTTCCATGCATGGTTGCCCAAATATGTGTTATCTTTTACCAGCCAGCACATTGCAACTGCATATAAAATGCATTGCGGTTTCTGGTACCTCACTGCAGAGTCTGCATATGGAGTCTCCATCGAATTTCCTAATCCTCCTGAGGTGATCCTTGACAGTCGCACGTCCTATTAATAGACCCGTAAGGATTCTCAGCTGTGTCCTGCTCAACATAAGCAGTTCTGTGGCTCTGTTTGTGCTAGGTCCATTAATAAACGCTTTGCTATGGATTAACCCTGATCTGTTGGTCCAGTAAATTTTATGTTAGTTGCAAATCCATTTGCTGATAAAGCTACGGATTGCGTTTTTGATACTCCCAATGCAGGCTCAGGACCGTGGTAGGGTCCTGTTGATACCCGCCTTGCGGTTTCATCTGCGTTTTCGTTTCCTTCGATCCCACAGTGGCCCGGAACCTAGAACAATCTCACATTGTTCTACCACGTCAAGTCATTAAGTTTTTCGTAGCATTCTCAGACCAGTCTGGATGAGGCCCTAAAGCTTGAGAGTACTTTTAGGGCCACCTAGCTGTCCAATAGACTATAGATATGCCTACCTGCGTAGGCCCTTCTGTTGTTTTCTCGGGCACATTGAATTATCGCGTATATTTCCATTTGGATTCTCAATTATATCCGCGAAGAGTGTTGCTGTTAGGTGTTTTGACGTCAAATTGTTTACGCTAGCGTTAGAAAATGTATTTAGGAGGCTAGAGTGAGAGGAAAAGGGAATCAACATAGACGGCACCTACATGAGCCATCTGCGTTTTGCAGACGATACTGTCATAATCAGTGAAAATGAAGAAGAATTAGAACAAATGTTGTCAGACCTCAACTCAACCACGAAGAACATAGTACTGCAAATGAATCTTAGGAAATCGAAGGTGATGTCAACCGCCCGCCTGAAGACAATTCCAGATAAACCAACAAAACATAGAGAGCGTCGAGGAGTATATATACCTCGGCCACCTAACTAAACTTGGAAAACAAAACCAAGTCGCCGAAATCACAAGAAGAATAAACCTTGGTTGTAAGGCCTTTGGAAGACTAAGTTGGGTTCTAAGAAACAAGGAGGAAAGTCTGGGACAGATGCATTTTACGTGTAATTACTTATGGCACAGAGACCATGACACTAACCATAAGATTACAAGAAAATTGGCAACGACCCAGCGCGCCATGGAAAGAGCAAACTTCGGCATAAGCCTGAGAGATAGGATCCGGAACACTGAAATTAGACGACGTACAAGGGTCACGGATATCACGCAGAGAATCGCGAGATCAAAATGGAACTGGGTAGGACACCTTGCGCGCGTGGAACGGCCGCAGAAGTGGTAGCTAGAAGATATTAAAAAAAGTCGCCGACAGCAACGGCCATCAGACTGCTCAGAATAGAACCGTCTGGTACAACCTTGTACAACATGTCAAACATGTGACCCCCAATGCTGTCAATTAATCTCGAATGTTCTGTCCCTGCACGTAGATTATACTGTGAGCTCTGCAATCTATATAGTCCCAATCTAGCCTCCCCCCCTAATCACCAGGTGCAGGGAAGGAAGGTTGAGGAGCGATTCCATTGCATTGGTGGACGTTGTAATCATTGCCCCCGTGATGCCTAGACTGGCAAGTCTTTGAATCTTGCCTAGTCTTGCCATTTTCTGCTTGACCTTGGGCCACCACATCAAGGCTGCATATATTATCACACGCCATACTTGGTCAAACCCCATGATTTATTATTGGTGCGTGTAACTACTGCGAGGGTAATTTCCACGTTTCTGATGACTTTCCCTATGTGCTGGTTCCACGTAAGCTCGGAGTGTAGGATTACCCCCAAGTACCTAGGTGGAATGAAACCAGGCCCTCTTGATTCTTCCTTCTCGAAAATGGTACTATGGTAGTTTTTAGGAGACTGACTTCCAAAAGCCCTCCCCTTCTGTCCACCTAGTTACTACGTTCAGGAGCATTTTCATACGTTCCCTGACTATGTTAACGAATCTCCCTTCTGCTAGAATTGCCAAGTCATCCGTTTATTCTAGGGTTGATAAGCTTCCGTTGCTGAGCTTCACTAGCAGTCCATGCATGACAAGGTTCCACAGCAAAGGCTGAGGCTTCCCCTTGCGGGCGTCCCCCTGTCACTTGGACTGCCAACTCCTCATCGAGCAGCGACGTTTAGACCACCCTACCTTTGAGCATGCAGTCTATCCACCCGCAGCACATCACCTCCATGCCCAGATTTCTCATGGCTGTTACTGTATTATCAGAGGCTTCTTCTTTGTCCAGGAACACCCCTAGAAGAATCTCCTTATTTTCGCCCTTCTAACTGGGTGGTGGAGTACTGTTTCTGTTGATAGTCCTGCTCTGTATGCAAACTGGTCGCTGTGTAGCCGACTTGTTACCAGCACACCGTCCTTGATATGCCTATCGAGCAACTTCTTCATTGTCTTAAGTACAAATAACATAAGACTAATGGGCCTGTAGGCCTTTGCCTAAGAATAGTCAGCCTGACCAGTCTTTGGTATGAAAACCAGTCTGGTTAGTCTCCATATTCTCGGATGGTACGTCAGAGCCATATTGGCTATCAGAATCATGCCGATTCTTGTGAGCAGCAGGTCTGATCCCCTTTGCAGCATAGCTGGAGTATCTCATCCGGTCCCGGTTATTTGTGTGGTTCAAATGAGTTTATAGTCCAATCGATTAACCATCCTGGTTAGTCTGTATATTCTCTGGAGGTACTTCAGAGCCATAATCATATTAATCATGCAGATTCTTGTGAGCAGCAGGTCTGATACCCTCTGCAGCATGGCTGGAGTAATCTCATGCGTTCCCGGTGATTTGTATGATTCGAATGAGTTTATAGCCCATTCGATTTTGTGGAAGGTCCACCCTAGATGCTCTGTGTTTGAAGCCCTTGGTTTTGCCAGTCAAACGGTGACTGATCCATTACGTCCGAGCCCCGAAATAGTTCGGTCATAGTTTCCGTTTCGGTTTTCGAATGTGTCAAGTATACCATCCCTCTGTTCTTAATTGCAAGTCCCCAAATGTATGTAATACGGTACAGTTCAGACTTTCATCTGCAAGGCTGGCTATTCCTAACATACCATCATAGCGAATTGAGGGTTTTTTCCTTACGCGGTTTATCGTCGTTTTTTCCAAAGCCAACATACTGTGTAATAATTGAAATAACTAAAGATTGCTTACATTTCGCTATGGCCAAGATTCCACAAAATACAATTTCGATCCGAAAATTGCGTTTGTCTCGTCTGCGACGTCATTTTGCAGCTTTTGACGAAATTTAAAGAGCGATCGCATGCCTTAAAGTGTTTGCAGTGTTTATATACTCGTAACAAATAGAAGTTTACATAAAAATTAATTTTAAGTGAACTACGAGCACTTACTAATCACCTCATTGAGTTCCCATGAACGAATGTATAGATAATCCAGATGTGAATCCGCTGAGAGAGCTCTATTTTAATATCTTCTGGTGGAAATGGGAAGTGACGGTTTACATAGCAATTGTAACCAAATAATTGGTAGATAATTAGCAAAATTATCCGGAAAATGTCTGGTAAAGTTTAAAAACAATTGAGTTTGGGTGAAATTTCCAGTAGACCTCTGGATTGTATTGTATTTGGCTGATGAGGTGGCATAAGACAGTATTGCGGCCTTCCGAGAAAATTCGCTTACTTAAACCACGGGAATCCCTGCAATACTATTCTGCATAAATACATTTCTTCCGCATTGAGAATATGCTGCACTAAATTATAATGCTTATGTTTAGTCACCCCAGTTAGATTACTAAATGTTTTCAAAGCAACGCTGCTAGTTTCTTTACTATTTACGTTAAGTTCTAAGAAGTGACATCCCTTTACTTCAGACCCCCCCCCCCCCCCCCACCCCC
>JABXWE010042391.1:0-14033 GCA_014611495.1 Limonius californicus | reverse complement strand
GTTGCGGCTCTTGCACAGTCGTTATTTTTGAAATAAAAACGCACAATCTCGATTCTTTCGGCAGTGGTGTAAACCATGTTGACACTTTTATAATATTCAAAATCAACGGAATGTTGACTGACAGATGAAAAAACAAAAGATGAAACAAAAGCATCTAGGTACTGCTATATTCAGCAGCTTAACCGAAATAAACAAAATATAGTGTTCAATTTTTTTATGTCCCAATTTCAGGCGAATAAAAAAAATAAATAGTAGAATGAATTCCTTATGAAATAACTTTTCCAACTATGTGCCACACATGGTATGGTGCCATTTGAAATTTTGGAGGGGGTGGCTGTGGCGGCTAAGGGGTTGTTGACAGACGTCCGGATTTTAGGTAAAAAGATGTCCCCTTTGCTGTCTTTGTTGACATGTCTTGGCGATTTTCAACCAAAAAATTGTTTTGAAAGATACTGAGGGTGGCTACTTTTCGTTGAAAAACCCTGTATGCTAATTTATGAACATGGAAGTAAAATATTGCAAGTTAAAATCTACCTGGTAGGTCCAGCGGATCATATCGCTTGATGCTTGATGTTCTTCGAGCGGAAAGTAAGTCCACAGCATAAGTATTGGAGTAGTAGGGAAAGCGTGCTGGGTAATTAGTGTTTGATGAAGATATATCTTGCATTGTGGGTGTTTTGGTCTATCGGTGTACTACCACGTAGGGCAGTTGATGGCTGCCTTAAGTACTTATGATTGAAAATTTTATATTTTTGATATGTTAGTGGTGCTGGCGACACCCCACAACTGTAGACCATACGTCCGTATGGATTTTATAACGACTTTGTACAACAGCACCTTGTTTTTGGGCGACATTGCAATTTTGAACCCATGATCCAGTACAGTTGGTGATATTTAATTTCCAGTTGCTTTCATTTAGCTTGTATGTGGGGTAGCCAAGTTAACCTTCTGTCAAGAAGAATCCCAAGTATTTTCCTTGTTCTGATTGTTGTACTTGATTGTTGTTGAGGGTGACAGCTGGGCAGGTATTTCTGTTAAGAGTGAAGTAACGTGGATGGATTTTAGTTCATTAACTTTTATACGCCATAATTTGAACCACTTCTCTAGTGTGTGGACGAGGATTTGGAGTCTACTGGAAGCTGACTTGTTGAATGATTAAGTGCTGCTTTCTAAAGTCAAATTTATGTTTCTCCACTATAGGTTTATTTCTTCCTAGCAGGAGGGATTCAAGATTTTTGACAGAAATGGCTGTAAACTGATGGGTCGATAAGAATTAACCTGAGTTTCATTTTTATTTGGTTATGGTATTGGTATGATCTCGGCTATGTTCCACATTAAGAGGAAATAACCGATTCGGAGCAAAGCGTTGAAAATCATGGTAATTACTTGGATGCCTATGTCGGATAGTCCTTTAAGAACTCTACCAGATATTAAATCGAAACCCGGTATTTTTTTTTAATGTTGTTGTTTTACTGTTTTATACACCTCCTTTTTAAATTTTTGGATTGGGAAATCCATTTGGAACAGATCTTCAAGGCGGTTATTGATGAATTCCTCATCTTGGAAGCGACTCTACATTTCCTGACAGGAAATTAACCTTGGACTGTTAACTTTCCGAAACAATGAAGTGTATCAAAATCGAACAAGAAAAAAAAAGTTATTTACATTTTAGTGAATTGATGTAAAAGACTTTGAAGCTCTATATCCTCGTAACGGTGTGAAACTAAAAATAATCCTAGATGATTTAGATAACCTCGGCTGTACGTGGTTAAGGTGTTTCGCACACGTTTAGAATCGCCCTGTATATTATTTACTTGGTTAAAATTGCGGTAAACTCTTAACACCCTAGAGAAATGTGAAGTCGATTATCTCAAGAAATATTGTAAGGTATTTATCCTTATGGAGGTACAAATCAAGATATAAAGTAGATAGTGTCAAAATATAGTAACTACTAATTCGGTCCACCTTTAGGGCACTTTCAAAAACACGTTTTTTTTAATATTTAAACGGAATTTCAGCCGTTGTACATTAATTTTAAACCGAATTTTGACACTATGATCAATAAATTCAATATTGTAATAAATTTAAATAAATATCCAAAAATCGTTAAAACTAATCAAAAATTGTCAGAAGCAGTGGAAAAATACGTTCTGTGTTTATGATATATGTAAACCTCTTGTAGTAAATTTTTCCACCTTATTACAGACAACCGACCATTAAGAACGTAAGCGCAGAACACGGATGTGTCTAATTTTCTTAAAATAAGAGCAATACCAACATTCTGTAATTAATTTATTCGGTTGTCTACGAAACGTACTGCGTTTTACATTGGTTATAGTTCAGTTTCTCGTATTTAGATAGACGCCCCTAACTTCGGGACAGTACAGGGCAAAGAATGTAATGGTTTGCCTACATAAAAGGTTACATTTGATTTTGAATTCCCAGGTCGGTTTAGAATCCCCTGAAGCAGATTTAAAAAGAACAGGACAACCCGTTCGCGTGATGCCGAATATTGAAATTGCCTTTGTCGAATTGCATGGACAGTAATATGATAATAGAATGTTTGGAATGATCAACAAAGCAAACCACGCCCTAGAGGTAAAGAAGGAATACGAAAAACACCAGAAT
This sequence comes from Limonius californicus, assembly GCA_014611495.1. Taxonomy (NCBI): domain Eukaryota; kingdom Metazoa; phylum Arthropoda; class Insecta; order Coleoptera; family Elateridae; genus Limonius; species Limonius californicus. The sequence continues at coordinate 11,405 of JABXWE010042391.1, read as the reverse complement.
ATCTCAGGCACGCCATCCCCGAATATGGGTTTTCAGAAACTGACTCAACACCACAAAATCAATTGGAAATAATGAGATCGTTGCTACTGGACACAAAGTCTCTACGCGTATGTTTTATAGAAGAGTTAATTCCTTCGGACTAAGTTCGTACTGCCCCGGTTTAATTTGCCGCTTACTGAAAGGCACCAATACCTTTGCCTGCAGCAAACCTCGGAACATGTTAATTGGGACAATGTATGAACTTACACTGTGTATAATAATACGTCCAGCTTTATAGGCTGACAATAGACGGAGAAGCGTTCGAATTGGCAGTGAAGAATAGAAGGAATTAGTATTTTTTTAAAACAGTGGATAATTCTGACAGTTATAGTATCGACATCACCCTTAAATAAGTAAACAGCACAATTTGAAATATTATTTATTGTAAAATTTGTACTATAAGCCGTTACCTATCTTAGAAGAGGAGACACACCTATTTTCCAATAAGCCGATGCCCGACCTCATTGTGATATAGTTGCTAGAGCGCTCATCTACAAGGTTTTCCGCAGCCTGCAAGACCACCAGACTTATTTTTTATTGCGCATGTGTTACATATGATAGGTCGAATGATTCCTCGACGATTTAAACTTGATATCGAAGTAGTCTGAAATACAGAAGATAATATATGTCACGTAATGTGAAGCATACGTCGAAAAGTTATACACTTTGCTAGATTGATCACTGTTTCTACATACTATTATTTCAGGGACAATTATTTTTATATTATTTATTTTGTTGTTTCTCTATAAAAATGTCACGGGTATAAACGCAATTGTGACACATAAACGATGGCATGTCCTAGCTTAGCTCAGAGGAGGAAGGGGGTTTATTTTGTAAAATGCACCGCGCTTAAATCTGATCAAATTCGGAATAAAGCCGTAATTAGTGAGGGCGCCAACGGGAATACCACTAGATCCGGTACTCCTCCACGTAACTTTGAACGGCCAATCCGAAGAGTGTGCGCGATGGAACTTACCTTTTCACGCAATTATTCCTAATGGAAATGTTAATTTACTAGATTCGTAAACAAAGGGGCGCAACAATCAGTCTCAGCTGTCCTTACAGGAATCTGCACATTACCTTTAACAGAGATCAAAATAAAGTAGAATTGAGTTTAGCAAGGCAATTAATTAAATTAAAGAAGCGGACAAAATACACTCAAAATGATTATAATTTGGTAACAAACAAAGATCAACATTATAAAAAAACAGTTTGAAACGAACAATGTTAAGATTAAACTAGGTCAGGCACAGGTAAACCCAAAACAATTAAATTTAAGCTAATAATATTTAAAAATAGATACTGCAGGAAGGCCTTGTACACGCAGTATTTTCTTATATCGCTAAAACTCTTCGAATAAAGCATAGGAAATATATATATACTCTCAGAATATTTCACAATCAGCGGCGTGTGTTTCAGGCGTCCCCCTCGGTAAACTAAATGGCACAGCTGAAGCGTGGCTAACAAAGGCTTTGAAAATTTATCTTTTTCGATGGAAAATTTGTCCCTCAAGGGGGATGTAAAGCTTGAGTCAGTCCCTGGGTGTAGTGGAGGAGTTTTTACAGTTGCTTCTCTCGAAACCGCTTGCTTTTGGCAGATTTTTCAATATTGCGCCATACAGCGAAATTTCCTAAATCGGTACTTTAAGCGATATTTGTAGGAAACCTATAATTAAGTATTGTTAAATTACACTGATTCGGATGCCGGGGGTAATTTTAAATCAGTCTAACACTCAGGTCGAGAGCTAGGTCCTGTCTTCACCCCGCACTTAACAGTGTGAAGGTTCGGATTAATGATGCGTTTGCAGAAAGCTAAATAGACGTCGCACATACAGGGCGCGTTCAGTAAAGGAGGCCGAACGTCACAAAATATAATTACCATTATCGTTATTGTCAACAATTATCCACTGTTGTACAAAAGCCTCCCTGTAAATATTCCTCTGGTTTTTGTTATTAACAATATGTTTACTTCTTCCCATTCCAAAAAGTTTTGATCTTATGTACATCAGAAAAAATAGTATTTTTCAAAAAGGCACTAGCTAATTAGTTCTGTCGCACGAACGATAGTTAACGATTAGGTGCATTGTTCTATTTCGTATACAAAATTAAAATATATGTACGAAAACGTATCTTAACCGCACTTTTAATTTTGAATCATCATCTTTGAGAAAATTTTCCTCACGCACATATATCACATTTTGAAAAAATATAGTTAAACTATCAGTTTTCCTGGCGGTTATTGACATAAGAAAAATAAAATTCGTCGTTGCTTGTAGTCGCACGCACCTAAAATCACGCAAATCACGCAAATCACTCGGAAGACATCGTTATAAATTGGAAATAATTGCTCAGACCCTTTTGGGCGCAGACCCGTTTGAGCGCGGACCTGTTTGGGCGCAGAGACGGCTTGGGAAGAGCCGTTTCGGTATAGGGACGGTTTGACACAGGAACTGTTGGGCGGAGGAATTTTAGGCTCAAACATACATTACAGTGGTTAATTTTATAAGCTTTGTGTTGTGAACAAAATTGTTTAATTAATCTATTTATCAATATATTCAAATAACTGATTTATTAAAAATTCCTTCATCAAACTGTAACAAGTTCAAAAATAAGCATACTTATATTATTTAATCGTAAAATTACTATTTGCCTTCCTTAAAATATACCGTATGTTAATAAAGGTCCTCACACCTGTGTAGACATTTTTTATTATTAAAATTATAGAGCATTTTGATGAGTGTATTTTATTTCATATTAAATCTAGTGTATGTGTTTACTCAAGTCAAGAATGAGTACAATTTGCTTATAGGCAAATTAAAAAACTATTTAAAGATTAAAAATTTATTACTTGTAAATTATAGTATTGTTATATGCTAATAATTCCTTAAATGCCAGTTCTAAAAACGCATCACTCTTTGCGACTAATTTATAATATAACAACATTAAGCATATATTTGCTCCCAAACGTCCTTGCGCCCAACATGCCTGCGCCCAACCATCGCTGCGCCTAAACGTCTCGACGCCCAACCGTCCCTGCACTGAAATAGGTCTGCACCAAACCGGGTTTGCGTCAAAACGTCCGGTTACTATAATTGCTGCTCGTGCTTACGAAGCTTATAAACTATCGCGATTATTGTTGTAGATAAACAAATTGTTAAAGGTGAGAAATTACGAAGTTATCAAATTGTGGTAGTATAATAGGATAAGGGAGGCGTTAGTGAAAGTACTTTAACAAAACATCATACCCCCAAAGTATTTAGTAGATGTACTAAATAGTTTTGTCAAAGTACTTTCACTATAGTGTCCTTTCTCCTAATTATACTACCACAGTTTGACAGGTTACGCCTATTTTTGAAAATATCGACGCTGTTATACCAATTTAGTTCTTTGATTAAAGACATTTCGTTCAACATTTTTTATTACTTCTAATCTTTTATAGCATGACCAGATTGGCAAATTTGGTGGGCAACAATTAGTTTATCAAATCTACATATGAATTATGCAATTAGTTAAATATTCATCAATGTCCCAGAGTTTTTGAGAGCTGTCACTTTACCTTTTCGTTTTCTTACGACAACCAAATCTTGATGTTTGAACAAAGTGCAATTGTCAAAGGATGACATGAAATTTTGACAAAATTTCCACATTATTGAAAGTGGAAGCTTAGAGAGTTGTGGAATTACGAATATTCTATCGTACTTTACGTCTGCTAATTCAATTATTCATAATGTCTGAACAAAACTCATTGCGAAAAGTAATACTTTTGATGCACCGGTGTTGAATCCAGTGACTTTTTTTATGCCTACTTACTGGTAGGTTAGCTAGGACACAACAGATGAAAGGCCAACACTTGTGTGTTCAGATCAATACAATATGACTAACTGGTAGTAGATTTGTTTTACGATTGATTTATTTCCGGCAAACGTTAAATTCTTTATAATTGTTTCTTATTACTGATACATGTAGAAACGGTAACTGTTCTTTGTGTTCTATTTCATAAGCGAACTTTATTTACTGACATTCAAATTCAGTTGTTCGACAAAATCTTCAATATTTGTTACAGTGACATCCGAAAGACTAAAATGTGGATCTCATACCTGAGTCATATCATTGAAATATTGTGCATAATTTTTAACTTTAGTTTCTAAATTACTCACATAAAGGTTGGTAACGGGTAAAGTTACAGGAAATAATGTATTCAGTACAGTACTTAATAGCTTTTGAAAAGAGTAATATTGATAACTTCTTGTTTTAATAACGCAAATATAAGAACTTTTCATTTAAGGGAAATGCTTCGTCGGCACTGACAATGAAAATTCTAGACGTACGTTTTTAAATACCATATTGTTTTCTTAGCTCCTGCGCGTTTGGTGTTTTATTTTTTATTAAATTTCACAAGATCATACAGCTGAACAAATTAAGAGGACAGTTGAAATTGAAAAGCACACGATAACTGCATTAAAAAAACTAATAATTTTAAATATTACTAAGGTTTCATTAGCCAACTGGTAACAGTAGGTAATAAATAATTAATTTTATTAATGTTTACAACTACGAACATCCCTTACGGAGCATTATTTAAAATATAAAATCTAACAGTATTGTAAAATCAGTACCCAATCTCTACTACATAATCTTTATAGTATTCGAAATCTTTCTCGACAAAATTTTGTTGTTGTATGTGAAAATCTAGTAAAAAGACAGTTTTCGTGTCAGCGAGACAGGACCCCAATTTAGAAACCGACCGTTGGACTGCCGGAGTATTCGTCCTTAGGGACCTTTGGGGCATCCGAGTCAGCACTGACACATCATAAATATTGTGATGGGTTACTCTTCACGAGTGCTACTGAACGACTTGTTTCCGTCTTACTTCCGTCTATCTACGTTGTAAAATGCAGGAACCCGAACTTGTGCGATCAAAAACTGCATTTGTGAAGTGTGATCCTAAAGACAAAGGGCGTGCTGTATTTTCAAAGTTTAACAGTAGTTTTATTGTAGTTTAACGTGATTTGTGGGACTGCCTCGGGTACATATGAATTCGGATTTTTATCAATAAAAGTTCGCCTTTCGAGTAAGTATTAAAATATTCAATACCACCTTACAAAGTAAAAAGAAAGGGAAGGTTTTAGTTATCTCAGATATTCACATTCATAAATTCTTCGAAAAATGATGCAATAAAAGCTATTTTATTGCTTATATCTACGTGATGTATTTTTAGATGTGGATCGAGGATTCCACACATAATTACGTACCGCCGTAACCAGAAGTTCTGATAGTTCAAAGCAAAGTTTCTCATAACAAACTAAGTATAGTTTTATATCATGTACGCATTTGCATGTGTAAAAGTTGATGGAAACGGTGACAACAAGACAGCCATTAAATGTAAAGGACAAAATATGCTTAACAAGACAATTTTGCCTTTTTTTAACGCTCTTATTTTAATGAAAGCCTCCATAATAGCTTACAGGAGCTTAAAACATTTCAGTTTTGAATGACAATTATGTTTCCTAAAAAAATTTTAAACCACTTTGAGTTTGCTTCTTACAAACAATATGCAACCTTTCTAACTTTAATTTGTTATAGATGTTTATGTCGTATTTTGTATTTACGATCCAATAACTACTGAGATTTAAAGCGGAAATACAAAGCAATAGAACTGTGAATGCTTCGTTTTTGCATAATTCCAACTATAAGAGCGGCAACGATTCTGTTATTCACAAATTTGCGGTATTATACGAAGGACAATTTCATGTGTATAACTTCGAGCGATACATATGATGAAAGGCATGATTTTGGATCCCCGTTTCAGCTTGATACCTACCAAGAGAAAAATAATAAAAAATGAATAGGGTATGTTCGTTGCTGTTTCGCCTCCCCAGCTGTGTTCACCCTGTATTACCTGTAGTGTTTGATCCAGTTCGGTATTTCCCGTGCATGATGATATTCCCCGGAGGCTAACAGGGATGAGTGAAAAAAGCCAATGGGATACGAAATTTTCTTTTCTCTTTTTCCAATTCGTGTTCCATATCAAACTACAAAATGTGCGGGTGGATTTTACACGTATTACAGCAGCCGTCTCCAAATTACCTTAATATCCAACAGCATCACGTAATGGATCGATCTAAATACATAAATTACGGATTGCGGCGGAATCTTGGTCAGATTCCAGACACCACATGTTACCGCCGCCAAGTCCTTCCCCTTAGTTGTGTAATCTCCCTGAAAGTTTTGCAGGAGCATATACGTTATCAAGGTTAGTTCCCCGTTTGCTTCGGTCGGCAATATTGTTTATCTTCACAAAGTAAGGTTCAAAGCGGTTTCGCTGCCGCCGCTGGCAACGCTTCCTTGTATTTATAAGTCTGTAGTTGCGGTATAATTATAACAAACTATGAGAGCAAATGGAATTTGCATTAAATTAAAACGCAGAAGAAGAGACAGTCGTAAACCTTTATTTACATTTGCATCCACGTTAGCTGTATAAATAATCAAAGGGTTGCAACTTAATCAATATGTTTCATAGTTTTTAATAACAGTTCAGTAGTCAGAAATGGTAACTGCTACCACTTCTGACCACTGTATAGAATCATATTTTAGTTATTTGCTTCATATTTTAGATTTACGCCTATTACACTATATCCTGTAAAAACATTCAATTACATTTCTACGAAACATTATGACACTATATGTATAGTTGCTCGTGAATCATTTGTAAACGAGCCGATTCCAGTTTTAGTTTTCGGTTTTAATGTATCCTAGAAGGCATGTTAATTCCCTAAAATTGCAGCTACAACCCTTTTCAATTTTGTTAATCTATTAAGTGAAAGATTTCTGTATACACAACCACGTTAGATATTTCACATAAGCATTATTAAAGAAGGAGCGTAAAACTTACTTATTTATTGTCTTCTGTTAAAATCGCCAGATTAATATCTAGTAGGTAATCAAAGTAAAAGAAAGAACCAAACTGCCTTTTCCTTTCAGTTCGTTAATTAAAGGATTGAATATGGATTTTCGCAACTGAAAAAATAAATTCCAATTAGAAAAAACATTAAGCACTTGAAACTGTGATAATACTATTTTTTCGCATTTTTACCACATCCCAATAGTTGGTACGAGCTAGGATGAACTTCATAATGTAACCGGTTTCTACATATACCTACAGCAGCCCTTTATATTAACAAAATTTTAAATAATCTAGCAGCCGATTTTTTTACATCCTGATTCAATGGAAATGACAAACATATCTGGTTAAATTGTTCACATGGTTCACAAATACCGTGGATGCGGAGTCATGATATGAGGGTGGAACGGCTAAGGACCCTCATTGAGAGTTCAAAGGCGGTCGGTCACCTAGGTGATTACAACTTGGTATATCCACCTTCTCTACAGAGTAGGTTCAAGGTTGTTTAACAGACTTCCGTGATTATTCGTTAACAGAGCTTGCTGTCGTTAGGGGAAACTAACTCCACAGCTTGCAAAAGTACCTGCGCTCTTTTAAACGACAGTTGCAGTTCGGTTCTCAGCACCGCGAGGGAACTAACTCACAAACTGCGGTGACGAGACCAGCGGGTTTCTTGATAGTTCCCTTCTAGAAAGGATATTTAACTTCTAAGCTGTGACGGTATAGATTGGACTCTTTTAAGAAATAGTCCCATCACAAGGAGCTCAAGCATGAGAACCTAAATTCCCCCATATGATAGTTCTACTATGTGGTTCCTCTATGAAAATAATATTAAATTCTAAACTAAGCCGAAAGCCTGAACTTTTTTGACGACAGGTCTGCTTTTTCAATGGTAGTTTGAATACGTGATTGCTCCTAAAATAGTCTCTAAATTCTAAGCTAACTAACTTCTAAGCTATGGAGAGAGAAGATAAGACTTTTAGAAGACAGCTCCAGCTTACCTAAGAGAGCTGTCAACTTCTGAAACAAAGCGGTAATAGCTCTAGTCGATGATAACGAGTCTAAGGAAGTATCTAACTTCTAGGCTAACCGAGAAAACTAGGCCTTTTCATGGTAGTAGCCCCAGTATTATGGCTTTCTCCTAAAGGAGCTATTGTACTTCTGAGCCTAAAAACTGACCTTGGTCTCTTCTCGATGATAGACGAGTGATACAGTTAACTAGTCTAGCTAAGCAAAAGAAACCTAATCTCTTTTCGGTGCTAATTCCAGTCTGTACTATCTAACTTCTTGGAGAGAAAAGATAAGCTCTTTTCTTTCACGGTTGATTCTTCAGAAATGTACAAACGCAAGGCTCTTCTTTTTGATAGTATTCACTTAATGACTCTCTGTTGACAGAAGTATTTAACTGCTGGAAGAGCTAAATTGTGTGGTATGTGGTTGGATTAAGAGACTGTGTTATTGGCTGGATAGAAATTCGTAGTTCGGCCTATTGCCTATCATGATGGGTGGATCGATGATCGTTGTAGGCAATACACCTAGTAAGTTTGTCATGAAATCAGACAAAAATCAAGATAAGTGCAGTGTTGCCAGTGTTAAATATGAAATTTTATATCACAGGAAAGTTATATCAGTAAATTTTATTGTTCTAGATGTTAATTTATATTGCTCTATGTGTTTCATTTTCAGCGGCCGCAATTATATCTGGCATTAATAGCGCCATTTTCGACGGTACCATTTTCGGCCGTAGCATGTTTACCCGGCGCTATTTTTATGGCGTTATATTCGACGGCAACATTTTCAGCCGCGACGTTTTTAACCAAAACAATTTTAATTTTCAGCGCCGGCAATTTTATCCGGCACTATACGGCGACATTTATAGCGGCAACGTTTTTCATCGATCCTATTTTCGACTGCGCTCGACAGTTGCGTTTTCAGCCCGCGCTATATTTGATAGGATTATATTCAACGGAGACTTTTTCAGCCGAGACATTTTTGACAACACTATTTTTAGCGTCGCCATTTTCACCCAGCACTATTTTCATTTTCAGCGACGGCAGTTTTACACGGAACTATAGTTAATCGCACCATTTTCAGCCGTAACATGTTTAACCGGTGCTATTTTTAATAGCGTTATACTCGACGGTAACATTTCAGCTGTTACATGTTTACCCGACACTATTTCTGATGACGCTACATAATACAGCAACATTTTCGGCGGTGGCAATTTCAACCGGAACTATTTTCAATTACACTATATTAGACGGCAACATTTTCAATGACAACGTTTTTCCCCGACCCAATTTTGCGATTGCGCTCGACGGCGACGTTTTCAGCCAGAGCTATATTTGATAGGGTTATATTAAACGGCGACTTTTTCAGCCACGACGTGTTTGACAACACTATTTTTGTAAGTGTTATATTCAATGGCAACATTTTCAGCGTCGCCATTTTCACCCAGCACTATTTTCATATTCAACGACGGCAATTTTATTCGGAACTATAGCTAATCGCACCATTTTCAGCCCGTAACATGTTTCCCCAGTGCTATTTTTATGGCGTTATATTCGACGGCAACATTTTCAGCAACCACATGATTATCCGGCACTGTTTTTAATAGCTTTAAATCCGACGGCGCCAATTCAGCTGTTACATGTTTATCCGACACTATTTTTGATGGCACTACATGCTACAGCTACATTTTCAGCGGCGGCTGTTTCACTCGGAACTATTTTCGATTACGCTGTATTAGCTGGCCACATTTCCAGTGGCAATGCTTTTCCCGGACCCTATTTTCGATTGCGCTCGGCGAGAACTTTTGCAGCTAGCGCTATATTTGATAGGATTATATTCAACGGTAACTTTTCAGCCACGACATTTTTGACAACACTATTTTTGTAAGTGTCATATTCAAAGGCAACATTTTCAGCGTCGCCATTTTCACCCAGCACTATTTTCATTTTCAGCGGTGGCAATTTTATCCGCCACTATAGTTAATCGCACCATTCTCAGCCGTAATATGTTTAGCAGGTGCTATTATTATGGCCCTATATTCGACGGCAGCATTTTCAGCCACGACATGATTACCCGGCACTATTTTTAATAGCGTTATATCCGACGGCGACATTTGAACTGTTATCGGTAGTTTTTTGCTTATATAATGTTACAGTGAAGTTCCTAAACCCTTGCTAAGACTGTGGATTTGGGTAGTTGAAGTTTATTCAAACTTCCCTAAGGGTCGATGTATTATGGCATGTATTACTATAGATTATAGTATATAGTAGATGCATTTCCAGCCACGACATGTTTACCCGACACTATATTCAACGGCGACATTTCAGCTGTTACATGTTTACCCGACACTATTTTTGATGACGCTACATGCTACAGCGACATTTTCCGCTGCGGCAATTTCACCCGGTACTATTTTCGATTACGCTATATTAGACGGCGACATTTTCAGCGGCAACGTTTTTCCCCGACCCTATTTTCGATTGCGCTCGACGGATATTGTTTCAGTCACGACATTTATGTCAGCACTATTTTTGTAAGTGTTATGTTGAAGAGCAACATTTTCAGTCGCGACGTTTTTAACCAACACTATTTTTGAAGGCGCTATATTTCACGATATTTTTGATGGCAGTATATACGACGGCGGCGTATTTTCACTGGGTGCTATTTTTGGTGGCTCTATTTTTGAAGGCGCTATTTATTATGCGCTGTATTAGCGTATACCATATTTCTCTTCATCCAAACAACATAGTTATCAGTATTTAAAGTTAAGCTTCACGGCAGTTGTCCAAAAATTACTTTTGTAAGCGGATGTACAATGAAAACAACAGTTTCGACAAAAATCTTAATAGGTCTCAGTAGATACACAGCGCCAAAAAATCAGCTGAAAGTGAATAAAATATTAATTCTGTTATATTTAATGTGGTCACATTAATAATGTTGTTAGAAACTGAGAATAAAATCGCTGATAGCTGATGTTGACAGCAAACGCCAAGATACATGCATTACGAATATATATATATGGCGTAAAACACAGTAACAGAAAGAAAAACAATATTTAACTTAGTAAGGACATATTATTCCTAAAATTAAAACTGATATCAATCATAATTTATTTGGCATTTGTATAGTGTGCGTGTACTTCTAGCTAGGACAAATAAACTTTTTCTGTAGGTATCCAAGGTTAGTTGTTTGTTCATGTTACATGAGCGTTTATTATTCGAAGGTATAAATATAATCTACAATTATGGAAAATAATGTAAACTTTCCTAATTTTGCATTCCGATAAAATGCAAATAATGTACCTGCTTATTACGCAACAGATTTTCTAGAGCTTTTATTTTAAGTTGTTATGTAACATCTACAATTTAAGGCTGATATTCACTAGGCGCGCAGAACTGCTTACAATACCTACATGCATGGCATCTTAGAAATCAAATATAAGCTTTTACGAGGCT
>JABXWE010042390.1:0-21308 GCA_014611495.1 Limonius californicus | reverse complement strand
CATAGGAGTTGTAATTAAGATTAGTTTTAAGTTAAGTTCTCAGTTCTGTTCTGAGATCCTCTTCATAAACATAGCTCCGACATAATTGTACTTTTTAAAATAAATCTTGTTTTTAAAAAGCCTTTTTGTCGTTAACAAAATAAAACTAGCTGGTCATGCCATAACAAGTTTAGGTTGCCATTAAAAAAAATGTAGATGACGTCATAGCTTAAACATATGACAATCGAAAAAAAAATGAAAAACGCCAAATTGTGCCAAATAACGTGATAGGAAACTTTTGTTAGGAACTTTTTTCGTAAAGTTATTATTTAAGGCTGTAGCATCGATGTTCCTTACTTTTTATTCATCCTGTATACACTTGCACATCATTCAGGTAAAATTTACGGAGTATTGAAATGATATCTTTTTCTAGGTAGACCATTTTATCTTTGTTTTATAAATACATTGGTACAAGCTTTTGGTTCTGTTTACTTCAATACCATATTTGTTTTACTTTTTTTTGAAATTAATAAAGTATAATAACCAAAAAACGGTTTACGTAGTAGCCTTTAGTTTATATAATTTACGGTTATTAGTTACTAATTAATTATTAATTTATCCATAAAATCCTGACTACTTTCTAAAATAGTCATAGTAAAGCAAATTGTAATTCTTAACCTTCGTCACATTATTTTTATTTTAATAATATAAGTCCTTTAAATTCGTCTAAAAACAGAATTTATTTTTACCATTAATAATTTACGTTCGTTTTTTTTGTAATAAGTATTTTCATTGCTCAAAATACAGTAACTAAACACATTTTTGATGGAGAGTTACTTTAAACTTTTTATTTGATGTTGCTTTACCTAAGCAATTCCATATAAGTAAGACATTGATTAACAATTAAATGTGCTAACAGGGTGTCTACAATTTCGTATAAATTTTTAATGTAATTGTACATTATTATTTAAAGTCAATTTTTTAACATAACAATTGATAATATTTTTGCCAAGGCAAGGCCTGCTAATGTTAAGGTAGTTTTGTAACTGTAAAATTAACAATATTATTAAATTAAACAGTATTGGACTAAACAGAAACCTACGGCGTGTATTTAAACAACAAAGAAAGTATCCTAATAATTTGCAAATATTTTATTATAAATAAAAACCTTGGGATTTTTTAATTTCTTAGACAAAACTAAAAATTATTTTGTTATTTAAATGTTAAAGGTGTTAATAAGTAATGCTAATAGTACTTAACCGAATTTGTAGCTCTTACTATTTACGAGATTCCCATGCACACGCATAGAAGTAATTTTAAAATAAATTACAAAATGCGGTCGTACGACTTACGAAGCGATTAGCAAACCCTTTTTCCAAGAAATCAAGATGCAACAGCATCTGCGATGTTGCCAAGCTTGCCGGATCTCAAGTTGACTGCAAAATACATCTTGAGGTTTTATACACAAACGGCGCTGCAGCGCTCTCTACTGTGGGGTGAGATGAACTTCTAGAGTATAAAATCGCCCAAAATGGGTACAAGATGAGCTCCGGGCAAAAATTTGAATTTCACCACCCCTTCACATTTCCTCTTGAATGAGTACGATATACACATGGATACAAGACGAGATCCAAAATCGGATCTCACCTTGCAAAAAGGATCTCATCTTGTACAGTTTCTAACTCCAAAAGATCTCGACTTGTACCGAAAATAAATATATATATAAGGTGCGTCATAAGGAGGGGGACTATATTGCGTTATCGGAGTTTTGTTGTCTTATGTAATTTATTGGTGGTAGCTCAGTTGGTAGAGCGCTCGCTTTCTGAATAAAACATCGATTTTGGCTTGGGTTCGAAACCTAAGTAGAACTATGCAGTTTTATAAAAATCTTGTCTGCAACCCACCACACACAATTTCCCAATTCGGCTTGCAACCGTGGGATCTTAATGCTAAAAACCTTCTCTGGAATTTCGGTCGTTCGGATTCGACTTTAAACTGTAGGTTTCCCGTGTTTCTACCTTAGAGCTGAGGAGAAACACGTGGCAGAGAAGAGGCCGATGCCCAGCAGTGGGACGGAAAGGATGTTAATGATGTAATTTATCTAAGTCTTTTGAGTTACGCATTATTCTGACGGAGGCCTCTATCATCGACTAGTGCGTTGTATTAATATTTATTTACGTTCTGGGGAGCGCAATAATGTACTCCACATTACTTATGTTTCACCCAATTCATTTATTTATTTGAGTATTATATTTTTGTGTGAACGTAAAATTGGGACTTATGAGCTCTTAGTGTAAGCAACATTTATAATTGTGGACTTGATTCTTTTACGTCTTACATTCAATGAAATTTTGGTTGCAACTTGTCTTTTACTACTGTGTTATAATAAAGCGAATTCCATTTGAGGAACTACTGGGAAGTAAGGTAGGTGGTTAATTATTCTGGACCGACTTCCGTAAATTTCCATCTAGGACATCGTTAACGAATTTTTAAAGTCGGTGGCGCCTTTGCTTAATTAGTCGAACTCTAATTAGGTCCAAATTGTATTGTATGTTGAACCCGCCCTTCTCCGAGTAGGTTTTCCGGCACGCTAGCGTGTGTCAAATTTTGTTAACTTCTTACCAGATCAGAGGCGAATTTTCGAGGACGATTTTTCACCTCAACCAATATTTTGTATGGATAACAGAAACAAAGGCGTGACAAAACGTGTGGGTTGGTTTAACGATAGTAAAGTGCAAAAATATTATCAGAAAGCATTAAAGTAAACCGCTTCAAAACTATTTTGAGATACTTGCATCTAAACGATTACTCAAAAATCAATTCTAATAATAAATTGCACAAATTAAAGTTTCTGAATGATTGAAAAACGAAATGCTCACAAGTACATGAGTAACGAGGAAGTAGTCGCATTTCAGTGGAAGGGCTAAAAAATTGTCACTGCAGGTTAAATTTGGAAAATAAGAAACACTTTCAGATCACTTTGTAAATCAGCAAAATCTTTCAAGAATTACAATAAAGCAGGTCCCTCATTTTAAAATAACCAATTGCTGTGTGGGTGGATTATCAACATCATCGTGAAAAGTAGTAGTTTTTTGTGTGAGTTTTCTTTGTCAAATATTAAAAGTGAAGTTGCTGTTCTGCGCGAAGATGCTGAAAATAACAGTCTAGTTTCGTTGTGGATCAAACAATACCCGGAACTTACATTGTCTGAAAACAAAGTGTTTTGTGAAGCCTGCAGTAAAATGGTAAGGAGTTATTGCCGTTTTTTTAAATTTAACATGTACATATCTACATTACAGGTATTTACCACAGACACTCTTTAATTGTTTCAGATCACATGCGACAAGAAATTCTAAATTAGTCAACATGTGAAAACTGCTACGCACTAAGGTCAAAAATCAGAGGCAAGTCAGAAACTGGAAATGCAACTATATGAATCGTTTACCACTACTTCCAAAAATATCCGAAAGGAAGAATTTAATATTAATTTGTGCAATGCGTTAATTAGCGCAGACATACCACAAACAAAATTAAAAAATCCTTGCTTCAAATAATTTAAAAAAATGCACAGTCACATACCCGACGAAAGTACTCTTCGGAAAAGTTATATTGTTGGAATGTATACGAGTACCGTACGTGAAATTCGTGATATAATTGCAAGGAACTATTTTTATTTCCTGTAAATGAAGCAAACGATTCTTGTGGACACTAAATAGCTAACTTACGTATTGGGTGTGTTAAATTGTGACAAACCTTGCAAATCTTACCTAATTAGCTGTAGAGAACCAATAACGTAACAATCTCTAGAATTGTAAATGAAGGCTTAACAAAATTATTTTTGCCAGGAGCTGTTCCCACTGAAAAGGTAATATTAGTGCTTTATAGTGTTGCAGGATACATGATCAAATCAAGGCAGAATTTAAAATATACTATCCAAAATAATTCATCAACTTGTTTGGTCCATGGTGTAAAATTGCAGAGGAAATTGCAGACCAGTTTCCCACTGTAAACTATATAATTAATAATGTGAGAAAAGCGTTCCTAAAAGCAACCTTACGTGTGCAGTTATATGAAGAAAAATTGCCAAATACTCTACTATCTCCTAAACCAGTAATTACCAGATGGGGTATGTGGATGGAAGCTATACTTTTTTATACCGATCATTTACAAGAAATTAAAACCTAATCTTTGATTTTGCAGATTCTTCAGCTGCAATTATAGATTTAACAACTGTATTGAATACCCCTCAACTTTCACAGCAACTAGCATATATTGAAGCCAATTATAGTTACGTAAGTACAGCGATTACCAAACTAGAATCCCTATCGATGTCTTTAATAGACTCTGTAATATGATAAAAAAACTTCAAACGTCTATAAAAACAGTTAAAGGCAATGTTGGTAAAGTTGTTACTCAAAAGTTTGTTAAATAACGTATTGAAAAAAGATGCGTTTCAAATCCTTACATACAAGTAAGTGAAATTCCGTAGGGAAAATTTCATGATGGCGACATTAACGTATATCCAAAAATTATTTTAAATTTAAAGTATACCCCAATTACATCAGTTGACGTTGGAAGGATTGTTTCGATATATATCGGATGGAAGACGATCGGTTCTTCTAGACAATTTACAAAAACACATTGTAATAACTTCCTATAATAAAATAAAATATGCGAAAGAAGAAGAAAAAGTATATTTATTGAAATAATAGTAATAATAAAGTTACCTGTTCGAGTTACCTGGAATTACCTATAATTAAGGAACTAATTAGTTAATTCATTTATAAGCTGTAACAGTAATAGCTCAATATGTTAATTTGCTTTTATATTTTTCGATGTTCTAGCAATAATTGTAAAAGTAAAGGAATTTTGGAGGAATTATAATACATTTTTGCATTTAATAGTGCATATTTTTTAAAAAGTACTGCATACTTTAGGTATTTCCATTGCATATATAAATTATGCGCATATTGTAACAGTTTACCGTTCATATGCGAAAACAAAAGACAATCGGAAAATGACAATTATCAGGAAAGATGCACTCATAAAAAATAAGGTTGACGTGTTCGAGGGTTTTCTGTGAAAACCCTTCTAAAATGGTTTGTCGAATTTATCCACTACTTTACGAAAGCACTGTATATCCCTGCTTTAATTATCAATTAACTAACCTCATGCACTAATGAGTGAATATTGCAATCTGGTAGTAATGTTAATTTCTAACAATCTGTTCATTCGAATGTCAGTTTCTGTGAAAACGTCGATAACGTATTTTAGTTATGTATTGTAAGGTAATACAGCATTTCACAAAATTAGAAATCATAAATGTTTCTATTTGATTAGCTGTTGTGCCAAGGGACCTCGGTGGAGCAGTGCGAATACGCGCTGCCACTCGAGGTCACAGTGAAATGCGGCCGATCGGCCGAGAGTTCGAATCCCGGCTGGGGCGTTCGTATTTCACTTAGTTAAGTTTAGGGTGCCTGTTGCATGAATTATTAGAATGTAAGGGACGCCTACATCCCCTTGAAGTAATGCGAAAGCTGTTCCGTGGGGGGGGAGACGATAGTGTGAATGTTTAAAAAAGCTCTTGTGCCAAAAGCACTACTCTAATATTGTGATTGTTATTCTGGATTTTTATAACGATCAGCAATAATAATGGCATAATATCTAACACTAACAAATTATGCATTATTTCTCGTAACACAAATTAAATACTATATTCACTTATTGTTAAGAGATTTAAACACTGCCAAAGGAATCTTAATATTATAAAGTTTTTAAGGTTATGCAATGAAACTCTATTGGATGTAGAAAACGCATTAAATCATGTTGTGAACATTTGAATGTTTTTTTAGTTCAGCGTCATACCGTATTTCGTAGTTGTCGTTGTTTTCTTGTAACATTTAAAATGGTTTACTCGATTTCAGAAAGAGTTGAATTATTTACATTTTTCTTCGTAAACAGTGAATGTGCCAGTAGAAGCGCCAAATTATTCAATCGGTAACATGCAGATAAGCATGTGAAACTCAAGTCTGTCTTGGAGTTAATGGCAAAATTTCGGTAAATCGAAGCTGCCGCAAATAGAAAGCGAAATGTTGAATATCAGGTGAGAAATGAAGTTGCAGTTCTGGGCCACGTTGTTGTCGATCTTACGTTGAGTACAAGGCAAATGCCTATTTTTTCGGGTATTGATTGAATCAGTATATGAATTTTGAAACACCGCTAGTTCATCCCTACAAGATTAAATTGTTAGGAACACAATGAAGACGAGTTGGACCGCCGCGCCGTTTGCAGTTCTGTGAGACTACAAGTGAACTAGCGATAAATAATCCTAACTCCTTTTTAACGTCTGTTTTTCCGACGAATACACTTTTTTGTAAATGGTACAGTAAATAGCCATAGCTGTTGCTATTGCTCATATTCTAATCCGAGGATAATTTATGAAACACGAAGTACATACTAAACGTCCCGAAAAATTAAATGTTTGAACTATCATTTTTGGTGATCGTCTCGTTGGTCCATTTTTCTTACCTGGCAGTTTAACTGGACAAATGTAGTTGGAATTGCTACAAAACGATATTGATTCAACTGTTACTGTCCATACGATCTTTTTCGTCAGACCGCTACAAATCACTAGCAGAAGGCTCTTTAGCTATCTCAGGGAGTAGGTGAGGGGTTTTATGAAAAACACTTACAAGAAGAAAGTCTTGATCATTATGAGGTACCGAGTGTGTCAAAATAAGTGGGCGCCGCGCTTTCAAGTCACAGCCCTCCTGAAAGGGCCGAGGACCAGCAGTTTACGGGGAATCGAACTTACTTTATTGTACTTCCTTCTGAATGGTTATGAATATATTGAACAAGATACGAAATAATTAGTACAATTACAAGCAGAAAAAGAAAACGTTCAAAACAGACCCAGAGTAGGTCCTGTTATAGATTATATGTAAACAATGGGATTCCAGACGTCCGAATATGATGGCTCGTCGCTACTAGTCAGAATACTTACGGTATTATCTAAAAAACAACTGCCTAGCCAATAACAGACGAGTTCAGAAAACAACTACAGTAATTTATTATTAGACAATTAGCAACCGGAGTTGCTTTATTTTATGAAAATAAAAATTCTATTTTCCACAATAAACTGTTTCAACTAATAACAGTAATAATGGTTAATTTTTACCATAGTTCGGCGGTAAAGTTGAGGTAGATAAGCGCAACTAAGTTTTTGTATTCTTATTTAACAGGACGTCCCCGGGTGCAAAATGAGAAGACGGCAACAAAGAGATTGCTCCATATGACGGCAGGTTGTGTAATTGGAATTCATTCAGGTAAACCAAAAACAATGAAGCTGGAGTTCGACAATATTTTTTCATCGGAAAAGGACGAATTAAGTATTTTCAAAGAGCCAGGAACGAAGATCACAGGCACAGAGGTATTGTTAATGCGGCGAACGGTAACGAAAACGGGGGAGGGAGTAACGGTGTTGATTTTTATCCGCTTAGAGCAGAAGGAGAAGTGGCACTGTATTTTCGCCAACTTATTGTTTCCTATATATATTTAATATTAATTTTCGTCGATTGCAAACGGAAAACATAAACGGTAAAACTTGTTAAATTACAAGAACAATCATTAACCCCCGGGCCTTAGTCCGTAAGGATTTAAAGTCGACTTCTACCGCTTCAAATGAAGCATGGAAAATGATTAAACAACTAAGAATGAATGAAAGAAATATACTACACCCAATAACCATAGACACTTGGAAACAGTATTACGAAGATCTTCTATCTGAGAATAGGGACGAGTACAAGAATGTACGATACGAACCTTTGGATACTACAGATGAATACTATGAAGAAATAACTGTCGAAGAGATCCGCAAAGCACTACAGGGAATGAAAAACAGAAGATCGCCAGGTCCTGGAAGTTGTCCAATAGAATTGGTGAAACACGCCCCTACAGTAGCACTGGAAATTATAGGAAAAATATTCGATAAATGCCTACAAGGAGAAGAAATCCCTTCAGAATGGAGAGAGGCATTTATAAGTTCAATACATAAAAAGGGAAATACTAATGACTGTAATAATTATAGAGGGATAAGTGTAACTAGTTCTATAGGGCGACTGTACGGACGGATAATAAAAACACGACTAGAAATGGAGACGGAACAAATCGAAGAACAAAGTGGTTTTCGCGCGGGGAGATCCTGTATTGATAATATTTTCTGTTTAGCACAACTCTCAGAAAAGACAATAGCACACAATAGGGAAATGCATTTAGTATTTATAGACATTAAAAAAGCCTATGATAGTGTGCCAATTAACAAGTTATGGGAAGTACTTGAAGGAAGTAATATAAAGAGAGTATACGTGAACGCGGTTAAACAACTATACAAAAACAACACGAGTAGGGTAAAAGTGAATAATAGACTTTCACAAAAATTTGTCTGTGTCAAAGGTCTAAGACAAGGGTGTTCCATATCGCCCACTTAATTCAAATTATATATAGAAAAAGGATTACACAATTGGACCAAAAAGTGTCAAGGAATGGGGATACCAATAGGAGACAACATCTTACACACATTACTCTTTGCGGATGATCAAATTATTACCGCTGGAGATGAGGAAGACATTCAATATATGATACGGAAATTGATCGAACAGTTCAATAAATGGGGTCTACAAATTAACCTAGATAAAACAAAATATATGGTAGGAGGTGGTCAAAGCAGAGATATACATACAGACAAAGGCATTATAAAAGCCTGCGCACAATATAAATATTTAGGTGTCACAATAACAAACGAAGGAGTAAGGGACAAGGACGTCTTAAATAAAGTGGCTCAGGGAACTACTCGTAGAACAATTCAGCTACTAAACCCTATCTTGTGGAGTAGAAAGATAACAAAAACAACGAAAAGAATGTTATATAAAACTATTGTGCAAAATATATTGACGTACGGTTCGGAAGTATGGACGATAAATAAGAAATGCGAACGAAGACTGAAATCGCTTGAAATGAATTACTGGAGGAGGAGTTGTGGCGTATCCCGTTTGGACAGAATACGCAATGAAGATATTCTAGAACGCATGGATGTACAGGAATCAATTATAGACATAATTGAACAAAAACAATTGCACTGGTACGGACACCTCCGAAGAATGCCCGACACAAGATGGCCTCGAAGAATATATGAATGGGTTCCATGGCAAAAGAGGAAAAAAGGAAGACCACGTACGCGCTGGAGGGATAAGGTGGGAATATCTATGCGATCAAGAAATCTGCAGGAAGGAGATTGGGAAGATCGTAAAATGTGGCGACTAAGAAGCGAAAAGCGGCAGTAAAGCTGTAAAACTTCGCATTTATATATATATATATATATATATATTCTACCGTTCTCCTCAAAAAATAGCAAACCGACCGCCAGGTAGAGATCTTGAAAGGGCCCCGTAAAACAGATGTAGCTCGGAGGACATGATTTCACGAAATCTGTCGCCGCGCGCCGGTGTAGCAGATGCAGAGAAAACAAAATATTCCAATAATAATATTTCGCAATAATGAAAGGTGACCTAAGATGATTTGTTTAGGAACTAAAATATGAAGTGAAATTCAAGAATATTTGAATTTGATTGAAACCCAGTCGTACGTGACACAATGTTAACTGATATTATAAAGAATGGTGATTACATATTATACACTACGACGGAGCTCCTCCGCATTATGCACCGGGTGTTCGACAGTATATGGGTCAATTGGAAGAAAAATGTCCGGCAAGGGTACTAGATTTATCTCCACTAGATTTTCTTTTATATCATTCAAAGAGTAAAATTTCAATTCTTTGTAAGACAATGTATAACCGTCGAATGCCGTCTATAATACCGTTTATGGACTGAAGGTGTTCATTTCGAACATTTAGTACCCTGAAAGTTTGAAGTGTATTTTCATGGGAACTAATGCTCGGAATCTAAAAATTAAATCACTACTGCAAAGCAAATTCATCGCGCTTTCAAATAGAATAATACCCCAATTTTGGGGTTGAAGATAAGTGAACAGAAGTAGCTATGTTACATGTCCCCCTCACAAATTGTTTTTGACCCCTCGGGGTGTTTTTCGAAGAATTGAGATTGAGTGTCACAAAACACCCTGTTCCGTTTACGGTGGACCACCCCGTATTCGGTCTTAATTTGAAAGTGAAAGAATATAAACTTGAGTTTGCTGGTAATTGGCGCCATATTAAATCAAGCTCTGCGCAACCCAAGTCGGCTTGTATTTAATAGTGGATTTTGTTATGTTCTTTTAAAATTTGCCGCTACATTTGAATTAATTTCGTAATTTAATTGCCGCTCCATAGGAATTGAAAACTTGATTTTAACTGCAGTTTTATGTTGGTTGCAGCTTTCGTTATTATTTTGTTTTTCTAAGATTGAGCTATGTTGACAATCCCGTTGTAGGCTAGAATTGCCGATTCAAGTTTTGTCTGCACCTAACTCAGGACGCGTTCTGCGAATTTACGTTTCAGAGCTTTCTAGAACAAATTCACCATATTTCGAAATATGTTGCAACCCTTTTGGGGAAAATGCAGCTTCACGTGGCGCTAAGTCTTCAGTCAGTTTTACACCTTCAATGGCTCCGGTCGCTCGAGTCCATCTACGAGGGCCGTTACGAAATTAGAGTCAGCCATCGATCTTCGCTGAACTCCAGTCACCGAAATCCCATCAATCGGGGGACCGTAAATAAGTTGAGTGCTGCAAGGGGCGGCTTGGGTTGATCGATGGGTGTCCATCATGTGTGATTTTTCGTTTCGCTGTTTTACCGTGGAGTGAAAACAGAACATCGACAAATGTCGGATTTATAGAAACACACTGGATTTATCCCTGTAAAGGCAATTCTTTGCGAATTAGCCGATCGCCTTCGGCGGATTAAGATCGAGCACAGTTCCTGTCCCTCTGCTGTTACCGTCGGTGCGACGAACGCATCGAAGTTTCGGGTCCTTCATGTTGACTCCATTCAATCCAGTCTTCAGGGGCGGATTTTTATCACCGTCCTGTTCAATACTTCCGACTTTCTGCCTGCTCCGTCTCGCTGTTCGAAATTCAAGGTAAAGAACTAAAGTTTTGTGTTTTGTGAAAAAAAACCTTACGCGCTATCTTGCAAAATGCAACGTAATTGAACCTTTTTTTTTTTTGGAAACAAGACGAGACCTTGAGTCGCCGATTGTCTTTGTTTGTAGTACAAAGTGTAAGAGACATTTTTATATATATATTGTGTTATTTGTGTAAGCTCCGACGCCGCTGGCTCCGCCGTCTTTTGGGACCATTTACGCGCGCCAGTGACGGCAGGCCCCTTTGCTTGAGCGCTCAATTAACTATCTGTAAAATAGGGTTTAAAAAAAATAACCTTTTTGCTGTCATTTTGTTGAATTGCTAATAATTTCATTATATGTGTTTTAAAATTCAGTATAATTTTTATTATTTAGTATTTGTATTTGTTTATGCATGAATTTTGCAAGTTTTATATATGTATATAGGAGGAGGCATAATAAAGGTGAGTCCGATTCCCGTAAGCTGCTGGCTTCTCGGCCTTCCACGAGGACCTACAATCAGCTGTATTTGGAAGGTGGCGCCTACTAATTTTGACCCACTCCGTACATAACTAGGAAGATTTCCTCCCGTAAGCAATTTCCGTGAACTCCCCTACTCCTCTGAGCTAAGCTGCAGGCATTTTCCACCTATCCGGTTACGCGTCGACGAAAAAGCTCGATTGGCCCGTAACAATTTTTATCGACAAATTCCAGAATTAGTTTTCCAATATTTTATGAACATATCACAGAGCAACATACTGTAGATTACAATAATATTTATGTATTAGATATACTGCATTACTAAAATATATTTGATGTAGTAAGAACTTTGCTCTTAATAATTGTGACATATGTATATTAAAAGAATAGGAAAGAACAAAATAACTTCAGCACATAAGAAATTTAGGTTCTCTTCTAGTTTATATGCAAATCAGAAAATCTAATTTTAGGGTTATTTGTTCTGAATGAAGATTTGATTTGATCTTCTATACTTTTAAATACATGCAGAATTTTCATAAATATCCTGAAAACAAATTGTTATAGTCAAAATGTTCTTAAATAGGTACTAACTAAATAAATAATTACATTTATCGATAACAAAGTAATTACCTAGTGAGAAATCCGTCTTACAGTAATGAATCTAAACTAACATTTTCCATACGTTAACTTAATTAAATATAATTATATTCCCTTCGTCAAATTCCACTTGGCGTGTAATAGCAGGTTTTATCAATTTCTGTAGTTCAATATTGAGTCAATACTGAATCAATTTTTCAATTTTCCCGGACGGATGTTTTCATTTTTTCGGCGTATTCGGTAAAGGAATTTTCCATATCGTTATACCCCGGGAGGCTGCTATTAGGAAGAAATATATTACCCCATACACCTGTACTTACCGTTTTCGGGCTATTGCTCGTAATTTTAAATGTCTTTGTAAAAGTCCTACAAATCGTGGGATACGAATCACTTTAGCTTCTAAATCGTGTTCATTGATCCCTAGATGGTGGTTTAGTGGTTAGAAGAGGTGCCTCGAAGAAAGGTTACAATTTAGATTCCGCCCTTACCGACTTATTGAAGTTTTTCTTGATTTCCCTTGAGCTCTATCTTAAAATTTACGCAGTGGTCTTTGAGAGACCAAACACGGACTTTTACTTTTCTACAAATACGGCCGAAAATTGATTCTTTTGTGTATTATTCAAAAATTTCGTGTCGGCATTGATAGCAGCGCGACCGATTCCCTTTCATATTGAAATTTACAGGTTGTCTCGACAACGCGCAAACCTCCGAATTTGTATACTAAATGATAAAATCATTAAACATAACGTGAAAGCAATAAAGAGAAAATATATTTCTTTCGGATATCATTCAACGATATTGGATTATGTGACTTCTTTGATTCGCGTATCCTTCAGCCATCAAAACGTGGCGAAAGAAATATATTGAATGTGACAATATAGTGGACAGATATTTCGATAAAAGGATATTCGCTGGAGGAACTCAGCTGAGACGGAGATTTATATTTAAAAAGGAATAAAGTTACGATGTGGATTTTCCACAGAATATCATTATACGTATTGCATTTGTGCAATACAACCAGAATGATTGATATTCCAATCGATTTTACATTACTCTTACATATGCCAAGCCGGTTGCTCATTTCCACAATAAATTTTATCGATGAAACGATTTTAGGGAAGCCCTAAAAGGTATTAATTCGTGCACTTTTTTGCGATTTCGTATCTTATTCCGTTGACTATAATCTAGGAGTATTCTATTTGGCGAGGAGAGCTCTAATTTATACAGTTTTTAATTTCCTAATAACGTCCATAACTCCTAGCAAGTGTCATAACTAGAGTTATATAATCTGGAGCCAGAATTTTTCGTGAAATATAGAATGTTATATGGGGCTTTGCGTCACATGATTCATAGAGTCGGGAGCAAAAACATGTTGCTCGGACAGAAATATGGGCCCAGCCAGGGCTGCGTCGGAAAGGTTTGTGACTTTTATAACAATAAATAAATGTCCCTTACATTAGTTGCGAGATTGTGACTCGACGCATTTTTCAGACCTAAAGGTAACAACTACGTGAGTTCAGGCGCTGCTTTTTACTGGAAACCCTTGCGTTTTTCAGACTACATTACGTCTGCAGATGATTAAAAGCGGCGGCTAAGTCCGACATCCAAACTCGTTGGGGAGGAATTATTTCAGCGTGAAAATTGGACGGGAAAATATGCCACACCACTCCTAGAATGGTTCTAATCCCAGCTTACGTTTTCCCTTCGAAACGAACTTAGAAATTTGAAACCTTAAAACTCTTAAAACTTAAATTTTAATCGCTACTTGTAAAGAACGTCAATCTTTGCCGGAATATCCTAAACGTTTAAATGCGGCTTTTTACCGAAACAACGCCGAAACCGTAAATCAAACTAGAAAAAAATGTAAGTGTATTTAAATACAAAAATCGGTCGCAACCACCCTGTTGCTACTTTGAATTACAAATAGGGGGCAGCTAAAAAGGAATTTGTAATACAGCAGTATAATCATGCAACCCTCACATAAAATTTCTCTTTTAATAAAAGAAACCATTTTATACAAGGGTTAAAAAATTCATTAAAATGCAAATACAAATCTTTGAAGACTTTTTGTGCAAAAACTCCCGTTACATTCTGCCGTATTCCGTATTTGATGCGTGGAACATCATTTGACGGTCGAAAGGGCAGATTGCATAAATAAGAGGATAATTTAAATTGTATGACAAGCTCGCTTAGTATTTGTACGTACTGTATGCATCCAGCATATTAGAAATGCATATTATAGGACGCGCTTAGTTTGAAAGTATGCATATAATTGAATATGAACGAGAAAACAGCAGTGCATTTAACGTCAGGCAAGCTTCGGAATTTATGAAAACCCCCATAAAGCATTTGTTATATTATCAATTACAGTTTATTTCCTATAAACGTTTTCCTTTCATTAATACGATTTCCATGAATTATTTTACTAAACAACACTCTAAAGCCCAAAACCAAGGCTTGCATTGTAAACCAAAAGTCTCCAATTTGATGCAAGTTTTCCACATAAAACGGTATATCATAAATGAAATTTAGATATTTTTGGGGAAAACCGAAACAGAAATCATCATTAACCATTGACATTCAGTGTACATTACGACAAAAATTTGTAAGTAACATTTTTAAGTTAGTCCACTAAAATAAGGATTATTCTGCCGAAAAATTCTAACCTAGCTGGATTTTTGGACTCATCCTTATTAAGGCATTATACGTAATGTGCAAAAGTCCCCATCGATGCCATACCGGCTTCACATACTTTATCAAGGTCAAAGGTCACGAAAATTGGTTTATCGCTATTACCTCGCTTCCTATTGATTCGACAACAATCATTGTTATATAACACATTGTAGACTGAACAATTGTCTACAAAAAAGGTCGAAAGCTTTTACGTACCCACATAACCAAATTTAACATTGATTGTCCACAACGTGATCATTTTTTAAACTGGAAAGATGAGCTACCATGGTAACTTATAAGCATTCTTTGTGCATCCGCGGTAGCTACCAACGCTACAGTATCCGTTACGTTCAACGTAAAGTTGAAAAATAGTTATTCTAAATGGTTAACTTTATCGCAACCAAAAAGGTTGACTTTCGACCAACTTTCAAGAGCAACTTATAGCTGCATATCTTTAAAATGACTTAAAATAGTTAGGTTTCAGTTACCTGCTCAATAACAGGTTTCAAAAGTTAAAAAGATACTTGTTAATCCCTGCTAAAAAATAACCATTATAGTTGATAACAGTTGCACATACCGTAGTGTATGAAGTTTGTTCAATTGAATCTTATATTTGCTTTATAAAAAATGTATTCAAAAACTTAATTACAAATAATTACCTTCACAATTAAGGCACCTATCTCACTGTTTTACTAACCGACGTATACCCTGCTCATAGAATTCTTGTGGCTGCTGGTTGAAGAAGTCTTCCACAGCTATCTGTACTTCTGCGTCAGACTCAAAATGCCGACATTTTAACGCCTTTTTCAGCGATCCAAAAATATGGAAATCCCAAGGCTTTATATCCGGGCTATAGGGTGGATGCTCTAAAACCCTCCATTTCTTTCGTTGATGATTGTCTTTTATCACATTAGCAACATAAGGCCTAGCATTTTCGTGCAGCAAAATGACACCACGCCTAAGCTTTTCACGACGATTCCGTCTTATTGCTTGATGAAGCTTATTCAAAGTTTCATTGTACATGTTTGCATTGATATTAACTCCAGGTTCCTTATACACTGTCAACAAGTCGAAGAAAAATGCTAACATCACCTTGCTTGCAGAAGGTTGTGCTTTAAACTTCTTCGGCGGTGGTGAACTTGAATGCTTCCACTGCATCGACGATAATTTACTGGATGGCTCATAGCAATGGCACCAAGTTTCGTAGCCAGCAACTATTGACAGAAGAAAGTCATTACCATTTTGCATACAGTCTGTTAGGTGTTACAGAGGTAAGTCTATTCGCAACGATTTTTGTTCATTAGACAAGAGACCAGAAATCCATTGCGAACAAACTTTGCTGGAACCCAAATTACGAACAATACTATAGACAGCTCCTACACTCGCTCCAACAATTTCTGAAATTTGTCTAATTGAAATTCGACGATTTTCTCTAATAAGACCTTCCATACATGCCATATAGTTTTCTGTTAATGCAGTGCACCGTGTACCTGGTCGCGGCTCATTCACTCTTTTCCATTCTTAAATTTTTGGCACCATTCCTTCATTTGGGTACGCAATACATGTGTTTCCATACACTGCTTGCATTTGCGTATGAATCTGCAATGGCTGCACACCCCCAGCGCATAAAAATTGTGGACATTCTTCTTCTTCTTCTTCTTCCTGCGGTGCGGGTTGGCCCCGCGGCACTCAGGCCTTAGGCCCATTGTGCATACCGCCGTTTAATTCTCATCTTGGAATAGGCCGATGCCAGTCGCAAAGGCTAGCACGTGGCCTATAGGAATGAGCCTTATGTCCTCCGGTTCCAAGAACGCTGCACCGAAGTGTTTGTGTCGCAGGGTCATAAGTTTCACGCACTGGCATAATATGTGCTGGGGAGATTCTGCATCTTCCCCGCAAAGTCTGCAGATCGGGTCATTTACGATGCCGACTCTGTGCAGATGTTTATTGAGGTGACAGTGCCCCGTTAGGAGTCCTGTAACGATTCTAATTTGCATCTTACTAAATTTTAGAAGTTCTTTTGACGTCGACAGCGATATCTCTCCAACAAAGAGTTTAGTTTGCCTAGGTCCCTGCTGTAAAGACCATTCACGAAGGAACCGGGTTCAGACCCATTTCTTCGTTACCAGCTTTACGTTGCAATATGGTATCCCAAGAAGTGGCTCAGGTCCAGGCGGGTCCCCATTGGAGCCCTGCCTAGCCAACTGATCCGCCTCTTCGTTACCGTCGATTTTGCTGTGACCTGGTACCCACAGCAACTTTACCGAGTCTCGTCAGCGCCGCTCGGCACTCAGATACCAGCTCCGAAGACACCCTGAAGGAGTTCAGGGCTAAGAGAGCGGCCTGGCTGTCCGAGCAGATGTAAATATGTTTGTTGGTAAAACCTCTGTCTAGGTTTTCATAAGCACAGGCCAGGATGGCAAACATCTCGGCCTGGAATACTGTGGCGTACCTGCCCAGTGAGAACGAACGCCTCACTCTAGGTGATTCGCCGTAGACGCCCGCCCCTACGCCAGCCTCCGTCCTAGAGCCGTCTGTGAACCAGACAAGGCCCTTAGGAGTGAGGAGGTTATGTCCTCGGGTATCCCAGTCCTCTCAAGAAGGGATGACTGTTTTATATGGTGTGTTGAAGGAGAAGAAGGGTACCATTCGATCACTCCTCATGCCGAGGGTATCGTGAGCCTCTGCCATAGTTGACAGCACCCGCGAGTGCCCCAGCGTTCCCTCTACCTTTGTCCACTGCCCCCCACACTTAAGCCTACAGACCGCCCTTCTAGCCTCAGTCTCAATCATAAGATGAAGGGGCACGAGTCCGAGAAGGGCTTCCAAGGCAGTTGTGGGTGCTGTTCGCATTGCTCCTGTCACTCCTAGACAAACCAGCCGTTGGAGATGGCCGAAGCATTTCTTTGCGCTTCCTAGGGTGACCCGCGGCCACCATACCAGCGCGGCGTATGTAATGAGGGTCTTACCACCGCATTGTGGACCACACGCTGATCAAACTTGGACGGATTTTCAACAACAAATGCCATTTCAAAATCGAATTAATTAATTTTATGTAAGTACGATTTATACATGATGAAATTATAAGTTTTAGTGTATTTACAAGATTTCGGGAGACCAAAAACTAAATAAATAGGAGGTCATTATGTACATTTTACAATAGGTATCATTATTAATAGTTATTTAATGTAGACTTCTGTTAACCTACATTTGTTTTGTAGTTACATAATTACATTTCAGAATAGGAGAAGCCTCTAATAGAATAATATCGTGATCTAAACTAATTTATGTTTCATAATGCTTTTCAAATTCACATTGTGGGCCTTGATCCGTAGATTGCCAGCTATTCTGTATATATACAGGGTGTCCCACGAGGTGAGGTCACTACTTCGTGTACGTAATATTTAGGCCAAATGTAGTTAAAAATTCTAATAAAGTTATGCCTTAAAGTAAACCGTTTTCATAATACAGATTGTTAAATAATTATTTATTAAATATTTACAATATCAGAAAAGCCAATATTTATTTTTATATTAGTTTGAGTTCACTATAAAGATTGTTCAAAATGGCCGCCTTTGCTCTCGATACACATTCTGGCTCTTCTTAAGAATGTGCCTCGAGAGCAGCTGTGGCCATTTTGAACAATCTTTTAGTGAATGTAAATTAAAATATAAATAAATATTGGATTTTCTGCAATTGTAATTATTTAATGAATAACACTGTATATTTTGAAAACTTTTTACTTTAGGTGATAACTTTATTAGAGTTTTTAACTATATTTGGTCTGAAGATTACGTACACGAAGTAGTGACCTCACATCGTGGGACACCCTGTATATATATATATATATATATATATTATTCACAATCCTATCGATCTTAAAATCTCGATATGGCTCATTAGCTTAGGCCAACTTTAACAAAATAATTACAATAGAATCTAATTATTACAAAAATGTATAATGACTAGATGTTCAGTATAACTTTCGAGCTCCATCAGGTAATATTGGTAATAAAAGCTTGTCGAAATTTGTGTTTGAACTCAATTTTTCGTGAAAAATGTTTAAATCGTACTTTACTTTATTTTTGCTAAGCGTACTGGCGAATGTTATACACATACACAACATTAAACCGACAACAGTTAAGCCAACTTCCAGTATTCTAAGCAAGTTTCATCAAAATGATTACCAAATTGATTTTGAACGGGTTGAATTAAAACGCGTTAATAAAAGTTTTGGGGAGTTTTACATACGTACTTTTAAATACAATCGAACAACTCCAGTAGCTAATGGAACATTTATCTTTAACGTCGATTTGGGGTACAAGTAGGAGGTTAGTCTTTTGTAGTTGTAAAAATATATAAATTAAGTGCATTTCTTAAACAACAGCTACTGTTGCAGGTAATTGGCCAGTTATATAAATTTGCTAGCAATGAATACCGACTGTTTCCATTACGCTGTCAGGTTAACTTATGTGAAACTATTGCTACATCAGCTCTAGGGTTTGACAAATTCTATACACAAGGAAATTTTGTATGTCCACTGACAAAGGTAAATGTTTGTGTAGTATTCGGTATCTAGAACTAGATTCGATACTAATTTATCATGTAATAATAATATATTACGTTTCTTAATTTACCAGGGAATAAAATATTACTTCCACAATTTTGCACCTGAAGAGTCCAAGTTTCCTCCATTTATTCCATCTGGGCGTTGCTTGAATTACAATTTCTATTTAATTCTGAAGAAATAATGGTTGCAAACAGTTATGCATCTGTGTATCGTCCCATTGTCTAATTTTTCGAGTTATCTAGAATTTGGTTGTATTGATAGTAATTAATATGATTAATATTTTAAAACTGTTTAAGAATTTTACGTTATTTAAACTATTTTAACATTTAAATATCTTATAGTTAATACACAATGCATGTCACAGTTAATTAAGCTAGCGACATATGTTAAGAAAAATTTGTAAATTGAATATAATTGTTAATTTATATTATATTACAATAACATAAAAAGTGGCTCCATCCACAAGAAACAAAACAATACTTACAATAATTTTAATTGTTTTACAGAGAATTCATGTTTACATTTAAATTTCCGTTTCCAATATCGTACGTGGTAAACTGTGTACCCACTACGCCGTCGGCGCATAAGTTCGACTATTGCAGCTACATCACTTGTACAAATATTGTTGTTGTTGTTTGACTGAGCGAGATCTAGGATGCGGATTTCCTAGCTTCTCTTTTTCACCTACTTTATATTTAATCTATTGTAAACCTCAACCACGAATTTTGCTTATCTAGAGTAGTTCCAACCCCAATATTTTTAACGTGTCGTATGTCGCAGTGGCACGAACCCTGCGGCATTACTTCCTATATGAAAGAAGACGTGCGAAGATTTTTCTCCGCTAGTAAAATCCCACTGACCCCAGCCAGGATCTAACCTGCGTTTCTTGGATCTAACGGCAAGTGAGCTGACCGCTAGACCACCGAGTTCGGATGTGTACAAACGATATTTTGCGGGCCATCTTCAAGAAAATGATAGGGAACTATCATACCTCAAAAAATGTGTTGTATTGTATTGTGGCGTATTTGTTTTATCCAGTCCATCAAAGTGTATCGACCCCATCATTGCAGACAATTTATCCCTTGAAATGCTTTTCCTTCCTTCTAGAAGAAATAAACATTAGAAGTATC
Organism: Limonius californicus; assembly: GCA_014611495.1. Classification (NCBI taxonomy): domain Eukaryota; kingdom Metazoa; phylum Arthropoda; class Insecta; order Coleoptera; family Elateridae; genus Limonius; species Limonius californicus. The sequence goes on along the minus strand of JABXWE010042390.1, from coordinate 805 downwards.
TAGAGCACACGATCCCAATCTTTTATGGCATATCACAACCTTTTCAAAAAAAAAATTACTCACCACCCCCTTTCCAGAAAAAAAAAACACACCGACTCCCGTTCTTGAAATCAGTAATGTAACCCATAGTTTTCCAACTTTTTTGGGTCATAGCCTACTTTTTCAAACAGTGATTCGATGGCGCCCCTCTTAAGTGAAGTATACTGTATTATATTGCTGTGATATTATAATGGGGGGCTTAAATGCTAATTGGGCATAAGTGCCATTTTTAAATTTCTTTATGATTGGTTGTGCGTTTAGTAGATAATGGTATGTAAAAGATGAGGAAAACTCTCAGGATGTTGAATGTAAGGCTGAAGTCACGATGTAGTGTTGTGTAGATTGGTAATATTTAAAAATGGGGTTTGACAGCTCGACGGTTTTCCCATCTGTCATAAACCTTGTAATTTCATTGGTTGTCAAGTAAAAGAAAGCTTCTCATTAACATCCAAATTATCAAACAGAACTTACATTGATATCAACACAAAAATTATAAAACAGATCTTAGATTAACATTAACATAAAAATTATCAAACCAGTTACCAAATTCTTAATTTGTTAGCTTTGGGTTTTTAAATAATTTTATTAGATTTTTCAATCTTTTTTAATATTTAATTATATTTTTTTATTTTAAATTTATTTTTTCGAGCTTTCAAACCTAATAGTAAACTAAACACTATTCCTAACCTAAATCTCCTCATATTGTATTTCATAAATAAGGATAAACAAACCAATTCCTGTTTTAGTATGTAATAAATTTATTTTT
>JABXWE010042388.1:0-14332 GCA_014611495.1 Limonius californicus | reverse complement strand
GTATGTTGAAATACCGCACGGAACAGACTTCCCAAATATCTCAAGGATTTACTGTCTGCATCAAAATAGGACGTTTAATTGATTTAAAGTAATATTGACTTTAGAAATATTATATGATGTTTATATATATGTATATGTATATATAATCAAAAAAAAACCTTCTATCCTAAGGTGTAAGGTGTATGCCGTAATATTTATATTTAATTTTATATTTTTGGAAAAAATGGTTTATATGTTGAGATATGAATCCTTAATGAATACTTAAAACACCTATTTTGCAATAAATGTCTAACCAAGAACCTAAAAGTTGACAAATAGGCACACTTTTAAACCTTGACTCTTTAAAACAATGATGTTTTTAAATCTAACCTCATTCTAATACCACTTCAACAATAAGAACCGTTTATATTTAGTATAATAGTCGAGTATTTACTATTTGTAGCAAGTTTGTGAAAAACCAAAAGGTTGAACTTTGTGTTCTAAGTTGTTGAAAATATTAAAATCAAGGTATACGTTCATTAGACAATTCATAGTTAACTCTTATTTTGGTTAAATGTAAATTAAAACAATGTAAACTACTACATTACAAATACAGGATATCAGGTTTTTCAAAGAAGTGCTCTATCTTAGATAAGCAAAATTGTTGCAAGAAGGGATCTATAAAACGTAAATTCTTACTTTAGCATTCACAGTTGAACGAAAACTTTGTCTTGTTAAAAATCATTTGCAATATGACTTCCCTAAAATCGGTTTTTGCCATTTTGGCATTGGTGATTATCACTGAAGAAGTTTCCGGACACGGAATGATGCTGGATCCACCAAACCGAAGTTCTTTATGGAGGTTTGATTCAACGTCTCCAATAAATTATAACGACAATGAAAATTTCTGTGGAGGATTTGGGGTAAGCTAATCTTATGTATTTTTTTAATCTGAAGCTTTTGAGGTTGTTTGAATGGAAATTTGAATGTCTGCATCCATTTGGAAGAAACGCTTTAGATTTTATTTTATACGATTATTTGCTTTTAATGATATTCAGGCAAGTTTAACGCAGTTTCAAAAGACGTTGTGAATAGATCTTGATGTTTTTTTGAATTACATTTTGTTTTCGTATAGGCGCTACATTTAATTCTTACATATTTTAGAAGCTATATTGTTTGTTGAAATTTGAGATCCTACAGAATGCAGATTTGGAAAAAATATGAAGTTAAAATTAAAAAATATATAATTTTTTTTTGGTTTTGGTTTTTTGAGAGTATGCAATTTTTTTCTGAAAAACACAGGTAATTGTTGCAAAGCACAGAATATGTTAAAAAAGTATTTGTAATGGTAAGCGTTACTGGAAATGTACATTTACCTCAATAACTGTATTGTGCTACTATTTTTGTAATTAGCTATATCCATAGTGTGATCGAAAATGGTTGAAGGTGCGGCTTCATGCTGACTTTTTTTGTCTGCATATTACTTGCTCTTGGCAAATTCTAGTGGCGTGCAATAATATTTTAGATACCGCGGCAAAGTTAAAAATTAGTGGCGTGTTAATTAAAGATTTTTTTTGTTGTAAAACGATTTATATATTGCATAAATGTTTATATTACAGAAGTTAATCGGTTCGGTATACAATAAAAAAAACAATTTTAGCAGACAATATAATTATAGTTTAAATGAGTAAAATACATTTTTATTAGATTTTTGCTTAAAATAATTAGGTACTTACTTTAATATAACAATAAAATAAACACAATTTTGTTGTTAGGGTTTGCTTACAATAATTTCCTGAACGCTTCCATTATTGTCTAAATTTAAACAAATTTTAATCCGGCGCTTCATATTTTCAAAAACAGGCTACCAATTGTCTAAGTGTCACTTCACTCATGGCATTTATTACTGCCTCCAATAACTCCTTAATTATGTGTAAACGATTTATATAACTACCCAATATCGTTCTAAGATTTCCGAACATAAAGTAGTTGGGATGTGTTAAGTCAGGGGGTTGCGGTGGCCACTGATCTTTATTAATTACACGGTTTTTAAAAAATTTTCTTAGAAAATTCAATCCTGCACCTGCTGTGTGAGATGTTGTCCCATGTTGCTGAAACAACCCAAGCTTGAACTTCCTCACCATGGAGTTGATCGTCAAACGGTTTTAACAATTGTTGCAGATATTGATTAGCGAATTATTATTCTTCTCTACATCGCAATACAAACCCCAATTTGAAGAAGATGTAATGATGGGTCTTGATATGAGTATTTTCGGTTGACTACGTACGATAGTTTTGGGAGTTTACGTAGTCACTCAAATAGAACCATATTTCAACGCTGAAAAATGTCACATTTATAATGTCAATATTGTTGAGCTTTTCATTAAGTTATTAAACCATGTACATCTTTCACATGTTTCAAAATCTGTTGGCAACTACTCTTGAACGACACTTTCTATGGGTGCATAAGCAGTACTTCTCAGGAAGCCTTCTGACATGAACCGTATGAAAGACCTACAATATAAATACTCAGTAATTCAGTTATAAGAACAACATTATGCTCATTACCTGTTTGATGCATTGTAATAAGCATTTAAAAGATTTCTATTTATCTACTGCTGAATATCGTGTACAGTATTTCTGTAAGCACGATGTCTGTTTCGTGGTAACTTTATACAATATGATGTTCCTGCTGACTGAAAATTTCATATCGGGTTCTTTCATTGAGGAATTGCTCTTTTTTCTTCTTCTTTCCCCTTGGTCCTTCTATCCTTGATTCCGAAGATACTTCAGCTTATTAGGCTTATTATGTTCACCCCGATAGGTACTCACACCCAATCGGTGAGCTTGCTTCCTTGTACCACAGCGTACATGTCAGACGTCGGTGTATGGTTGCTCAAATATGCGTTGTCTTTTACCATCCAGGGCCCGCAGCTGCATAGAATATGCATTGCATGCATTTTTGATACCTCACAGAAGAGTTTTCTAATCCTTCTGAGGTGATCCTTGACAATAGTTTGTCCTGTTAGGAGACCCGTAGGGATTCTAAGTTGTATCCCGCTTAACATAACAGCTCTGTTGTTCTGTTTGTGCAAGGTCCGTTAATTAATGCCTTGCTGTGGATTAACTTTGGTCTGTTCATCCGGTAAATTTCATGTTGGTTGCAGATCCATTCGCTGATAAAATTACGGATTGCATTTATTGATACTCCCAATGCAGGTTCAGGACCGTAGTAGGGCCCTGTCGACTTCTGTCTTGCGACTTCATCTGATTTTTCATTACCTTCGATCCCGCAGTGGCCCCAAGCTCGGAGCAGCCTCACAATGTTCTGCCCCCCAGGTTGAGTTCTTGTAGGGCTGCGTAGCTGTCCGATAGAACATAGATACGCCGGTCTGCGTAGGCCCTTCTTTTGTTTCTTCGCGTACATTGTAGTATTAAGTATATTTCCGTTTGCAAAACGGAGGCGTACCTGCCACATGGAAAGTTGAGACTTTGCCTTGGTTGAGGAATTGTTCTTGGGATTGATTGAAGGAAGAACGATATGAGTATTGCCAAACACCATTTTGGTCACATTCTCAGGATCGAAAGTAGGCTTCCAAAAGAAATTTATCTTGTTCTATTGTGAACACCATGTTAAGCTAAAAATAGGTACTTGGCATCTTTATTTAAAACAAATCTTTGTAATTTGGCTGTATTACTGAACAAACCTGGCGATTACGACCTTCTATTCTCGAAAGAGAGACGCGCGTGATCACTTGCCCTTTAAACATTTTCGATTGCACTGTATTAGTAACATTTATGAAGGGTATTCATTTATTGCTTCTTGAAATTAAGTTTGTTCGATCTGTAATAAAATATAAGTTTTTCTATTAAGATAATTAAAATTTGATGAGAAAATTTGGAAAGTGCATTTTGCTTCATCAAATTTAGACTTGGAAATTTGTGAGTATGCAGTAGGAATATATAGGGTGTTACACTATTTCATGCAACATAGCAAAATACCATATCAAATTATACATACGCAACCACTATCTTCTCTTGTCGTTTGAGAGCAAAACTGTATATAAAAAATATGCAAAATTGGCACTTGCATGTATGTTTTTATAAAAAATATAATAAAAATTTTTTAAACACAAGATCACTTATTTGAATTAAATATCTACAGTACAGTGTTGACTGTCAAGTATAACAGTACAATTTCATGACGTTCTTAATTTTGTGGTACTATTTAGGTAAATAAGAATGTTGACAATTCATCCAACACTACTTACGTTTGCAATTCTGAATATTTCCTCTACATCCATTTAGGGTAAAACAATCAGGAGAGAGAGAGAGAGCGAGAGAGAGAGACAGAGAGAACGAGAGACACGGAGAGAAAGAGAGAAAGAGAGAAAGAGAGAAAGAGAGAGACAGAGAGAAAGAAAGAGAGACTGAGAGACTGAGAGAGAGAGAGAGATAGAGAGAAAGAGAGAGAGAGAGAGTGACAGAGAGAAAGAGAGAGAGACAGACAGAAAGAGAGAGAGAGAGAGAGAGAGTATTAGCTTATTTATTGTTTCATAAAGCATATGAAACCTTAGTACACCCTGTATTTCATATTGTAATCTGATATGTATCTTTTTTCGTTCACTCGCTATAAAAGGATATGACACATATATGGCAGCCACAATTTATCTATAAGTTTATGAGGTCCATGAACTTTGATAATAGAATAATGTAGTGCAATTATATTTAATTTTAAACTTAACTTGTACTGGGACATATTCTTAAAACTGACTGAACTGAAATACAACAAATCTGCATAGTATTTTTATAAGAATGCTCTAAAGAAGAGATTCCACATGCAAATTTAATTTAGTTGTTAAATATTTTAATAAGTTTAATAGTACCTTGAACTAAAGTTTTGGTAGACTTGCTATAGACTGAAAACGTTGGTATATTGTGAAGCAAATATTAAATCAGATCATTCCATTACAGATTCAGTGGGGTGTACATCAAGGAAAATGTGGAGTCTGTGGAGATAATTATGGTGACGCCATTCCAAGAGGTAACGAAAATACTGGTACATATGGTCAGGGAAAAGTAGTTGTGGAATATGCTGCAGGAAGTGTCATTAACATTACTATCCTTTTAACCACAAATCATAAAGGATGGTTTAATTACAGGTACAGAAATAATTAAATTTATAAAATTAGAGTATAATCAAAAAATATTAATTGCAGTTTGTGCAATTTGAAAGATTCGTCACAACCAGAAACAGATGATTGCTTCCAAACGCTACTCTTTGAAGATGGTTCAACCCAGGTGGAAATAGAACCAAGTGTAAATTATTTTTATAATTATATTCGCCTACCATTGGGTTTGAAATGCAAACGATGCGTACTACGTTGGACTTACAAAACGGGTAAAGATTTTAAAATTATATATTGTAATGGGTTTAGTTGACATTATTTGATAGGTACATGTTAAAATTACCTGTAAAATACAATTTCAGTTCGTAAAATTATGTGTTAAATATTGTAACACTATACAAATTGATGTATGGAGCATTGTATCAACTTTTAATTGTTTTAATTAACGAAATTCCATAGAAATATTTTTTCGAAAGATGAATCCTTAAAGCGTGTATCCATATTTCGGCAATATTTTTCATAACGATATTTACCAAATATAATTGTTATGCTGCTGTAAAATGAATTGGAAGTTAGTTAAAATGCAGAACATTAGGTTATAGATTACTACTTTAATATTTAGATAACTAAAAGTTATGTTCGTTTTGCAGGTAACTCATGGGGAACCTGTGAAGATGGTACAGGCGGAATGGGTTGTGGCCCTCAGGAAATGTTTAGATCTTGTGCTGATATTGCTATTGTTTGAATAAATGTTTTAAAAATAGTTCAAAGTTTTTCTTTTATGAGTTTCTCGTGGCAGCTGCAGCAAAGTAAGCAAGTAAGGATGTGGTTAATCCGACAGATTTTACTATAAACAATTACACACTATTAATACGTGTCGTTTTAGAGTTTATTGATGCTAATTTAGGTTCGGACTAGTTGAATTAATAATTCGATCGTCATTGATAAAACAGAACAACATACCATTTCCGTAGGTTTGAGAATTTTTTTTCAATTGTTGTGCAGGTAAATGTCCATTTAATATGGTTGTCTTTCATGTTTAGTATAGGCAACTATATCAACGTTTTTTATAACTATTTACACCTACTGAAATTTTTTCTTTTCCTCTTAAACTTTTAAAATATACAGGGTGATAAAATAGGGCGATTTTGTTTCCTAGTGTCTTTATTGTAGCAGCCTGGAGAAATCTTAAATGCAAACGTTGTTTGTTTAATTACTGTGCATAATTTAAAATTATAGCTGACTATACAGGATGTTTCGTTTTAGTGGGATAACGTATAACTTCTTTATTTTAAATAGAGCATCCTATATATTACAGTCGAACCTCCATAAGTAGAAGTGCTACGGGAACGGCAAAAAAGTTCGAGTTATAGAAAATTCGAGTTATCGAATTTTACTAAATTATATACAGTAATACATACATATACAATACATACATGTAAAACTTAAAAAATAGAAAGTTAAAGTAACTTTATACATATAATACATACGTGCTTATTTTTATTTTTCACACAGAAGTCTAGTAGTGTCAACTGTTTCTTATCTATATATTGAGCTCTCTCGCAAAATTTATCAACCTGTCGAAAAGCTGCGAACAGTTCAGATGGTGTATTTTCTTTCTTCTGAGAATTTAGGAAAAGCGCAATTGTGTCTATAGCCGCATTTACTGAATTTATGTTAGGTATACACAGGGGTTTATCAGCAGTTTCACCCTCATTCTCATGGTCATTGCACTCGTTGGTTTCAGTCTGTAAGATGTTGTTGATGATTTCTTCTTCGGTTAAATGATCCGAAACGAGTATGTTTTCGTTGATCTTAACGTACTCGTCAACAGTGCAATCGGTAGATTTAGTGAGGTTATTTAAATTGATCCACATTGACAGGCATTTCATCTTCTTCGTCCGGGTCTATGTCACTTCGCCGAATGATCAGATCGCCGACTCGATATTTCGTTGTTCACGACGCCGATCGTGTTCATATCGCAGAGTGCCTTGCAGTGATCGCTACGCCGACTATGTTCGCATCGCAGACTAGTATGCAGTGATCATTACGCCGACAGTGTTCACAACGCAGACCGTGATAATATACTCGATGCTGATCATAATCAGAACGCCGACTACCAACCGTGATCAGAACGCCGACCCTGTTCACAACGCAGACTGTGTGGCCATGATCACTATGCCGACTATAATCACAACGCAGACTCACGTTAGTTAAACAATGCAGAGGTGCTACATAGAAGATATTATAACGGTGATCACATCGCCGACTGTGTTCATATCGCCGACCCATTTTACAAATTTCAACAGCCATGAATGTACGAGGCAATTCGCCTAGACTTTAACATACTTTCAATACTTGGAGTATTTTAACATTAGCATTCCATTTTCAAAATATTAGAATTGATAGCAGTAACAAAGTTCTCAGTTTCTTAAAAAAATACTTAAAATTATTTTGTGGGGGCATATTTGATTTAATCCTCAAAGAAACCAAAAACTTAGTAAACCACTTCGCCATAAAATTTCCACACTTTACAGTGCTATACTTTCAGTATACCTAACTAGAAAATTTCATGTAAATTTTAGATTTCGAGTTTTTCATGGCAATACATGTGTGGGGCTTCAACGAACACAAAAAAGTGTTTTTTAAAAGATATCTGATGGTGGGTGGGTGTGTATGTATGAGCGGCTCCCTTCTGTCTAATGCGAAAAATTCATCGACAAAATAAGCTTTTAAGAACAATCCGAAAACATTTTATTGGTATTACTGAATTTAAGAAATTTGTAAAAAAAGACCTTAAGGTAAATCCAACGTCTTTCGGAGAAATCATTAGGTCTAAAATGGCGGCTTCTGTGATTTTATGACTTTAACGCCTCATAAACATTGGAAATCAAATTAGCCCTAAATGGATAAAATGCCACTATGTACGCGAATTTATTAAATTCGTGAAAACTGCAGTAAAGGGAAAAAATTCTTACCATTTCATATATTTCTCTTAGAATTCCAAGGATAAAAAATGCAGGGGAAAGAAATTAATAATACCTATAAAGTTTAGTAGTTTATTTCTAATAGGAAAAATATTTTGTACGCACTGCCTACGGTGATTATTTCCAATTCAAAAAGTGAAATGCTTGCAGGCTATATTTCAATTTAAATCAAATAGTAAGAAATGCGTTTATACAATTTTTATTTATAAAAAATTAGAAACATGTCTTAAATATTAAGTGTAATGATCATTAACGAAGGCTTCTATATTTCTTCGATCCAAAGGACATACGGAGTGGTGAACCGCATATCCTTCTTCGGCGTTTATTCGGTTTTCGGCATTATGCCGCTGTAAATCTTCGCTGCACTGATGGCACAGTCCAAAATGTCCACATGGCATCAGAATTATCGTCGGAGGTTGATCCTGGCATATCATGCATACTGGTTGTGGATCTGCAGCAGTCACTGCCTGTTCTTCATCCGCCTCTCCTCCTTCATTTATGCCAACATCTAAAACAATAAAAAAAAATTGTAGATACATGATAATAATTTGGTATTAAACAATAGAAACTGTAAAAATGAACATACCATTTACTTGCAGTTCCAGAAGGAGCTCCCCTTCTAATGGTGCTCACAAGTGTTCCTCATTTTCTTCCATTTCTTCTTCGCCTATATGGTTTTGAAACAGCCCTTCAACTGAATAGCAAACAGCTCTCAAAAAAGTTCCAACTTCCAACAGCAAAAGTTGCTGAAGCTATTCTATTTCGACCATCGTTACATCTATAGCGTCTCTTAGAAAGGGATCTGATTTGCAAACCTTCATCTACGAACAACTGTAATGAAATATTTTGAATACTATCTGAAACATGACAAACAACTGAAAATTAAGTAAAGGGACAATGTCAAAACTTGTTTTTTGACAAAAAAAAATTATTAATTACCGGTAAACTCCCAAATGTTTGGACCTCGTACCCTTAAAAACCTTTGCAAAGCGGAATGGAATGACTCGCAGTCGTTGATTGTCCGACGACTTCTACCGTAAACAGAAAATGAATCGGTCCCTACTCTTTCCAGCCATTGTCTATGATATATCTAAAGCAATTCTAATTTTAGAAAAGTTTTTTGATTAGTTACAAGTTACAAGAAAATACCTTAAAAGCACGTTAAATCCTTCATGAAGGTTGTTTTGTTCCAAAATGTTGACAATATATTGCACTCCTTCCTCAATTTTATTGGCTGGTAATAATGCTAAACACATTATCATTTTTAAAGCTCTTTTGGCAATTCGGTTTTCTTTCAACAATGCATGCATGTGAAGCGTCATCGCCTTTCTTAAAATAGCCTGAAAATCATAATGTTTTATTATCAATATTCCAAAAAAATAAATTATATCATAATTTTATTTAGTTTACAAACATGTATTGTTACCTGGCAATAATGAAAGAAGCAACCTGTTTTCTGTGCCTCGGGAAAACTTCTATGAAGTGCTCGAATGAGAGCTGGTTCAAAGTCAGTCATTATTAGTTTTGGTTTAAATTGAGGAACAATTTCTTTAATTTTTTCGAACACTGCGCTGTATGCTTCTGCTTTGCGAGAACTCATTAAAGCAAAAGCGCAAGGAAAGGCCTAAAATAAACAAAAAGCAACACTTATACTACATCCGCTCATCACAGGCCACTCATATCTTTTATGTTTTTAAAAGTATTTTAATATCAACATTATACTCTCAAAAGGTTTAAAACTGATTATTTTCGTATGCGTAATAAAATTTGTTGGTAAAAATTAGACCATCAAACTGGTCAAATTATAAAACCTATTAAAAAGCCTCAAAGTGAAATTAGAACAAATAACCTTTAATATAAATAGTGTGAAAATGTAAAAACAAAAAAGTTGTTGGGTTTAAGTTAGTTAAAATACTTACATATCCATACTGTACCACCATCACTGTCAATAACTGATTACTGGCAGGAAAACGAGGTCGTGCTAGTAAGTGAGCCGTTCCTTCAGCGAGAAAAAGAATCGAAAGAAAATCTCCGTCGCCTACAACGCCCCTAAGCTATCTTGCTGGCAGCGTCTACAGATGCTCTAAAACAATATTTAAAATCTAAAGGTGTCACACACTATAAAAAAGCTAGAGAGTTCGGCGAAAAAGTTTTGGATTTGCCTTAAGGTCTTTTCTGAGATCCTGTGATCAAATTTCGAAAATTCAGTTTTTGAAAAAGTGCTACCAAAAACCATGTCTAATTTCGGTTTCCGGGGTCTAACTTTTTCTAAAAGCTTATTTTGTCGGTGAATTTTTTATACAGTGACCGCCAAAAAGTCTGCACCATATGGGAAAATTTTTTATTCACTTGTTTTTTAAAAATGACTTTCGGCATTAGTTTCAGCATGATTAATAACCACAAAATTGCCAAAAATATTTGTCATGTGACATGCATGACTCCGCGAATACCCACTTGATCACCTAACAAAAGTTATTAAATAAATGCGTATTTATTGGCTTTTAAGACTTTTGAAGTAAATTTTAATAGGAATTTCCAATTTTATTCATGTGATTTAAATTTGATTAAAATTAATCATCGTTTTTTTTTAATATTTAACAGTGGCGGCTTGTACTAAAGGGCACAAGGGCACGTGCCCACCCAACCACCAAGATAAACACAGAAAGAAATTCGCATGTAATTCAGTGCATTATTTTAATTTAATTATTTTAACGATGGTATCAAATTTTCCTTCCGCACCAAAGGCGCGGCTAACACGCTCAAAACTATGTTCCGGGGAACGCTCTGATTTGCACCTATTTAGAGGATGATTCGGTTGCCTATCGGTTATCTTCGCTATAAGCGATATACCAGGCGAATGGGGCACCGAACGAAGTGTTCCCCGTTTGCAGTCAACGTTTGAATTTGCACTTTGGAGCGCTGTTTTCGTGCAATCGCGCGTTTGAATTCAAAGACGAAAGTGACGTTTTTTCAATGATGGAAGTTAATTGTGGCAAAAAGGACGACTGAACGCGTTGGCGGTCCTATCAATAGAAAAGAAGTTCGTCCAGGCTATCCCGGATTTTGACAGCAAAGTCTTTTCCAGCATGAAAAATAGGAGAATGGATTTTATGTACAAAAAATAGGTAAGTTTTTTCCTGTGCCCACCCTCTCTCTTAACTCACGAGCCGCCACTGATATTTAAGCCCATTATCGTAGAACAATTCCATTGTAGAATTTAGAAATAATGAAAATAGTCCTGGATTGCCCTGTTATTTTTCGTAAAAATGTATTTTGTTTGCAATAAATTAATAACATTTAAAAAATAATGCAACTTTTATGTATTTTTTATATAGAAATATGTCATGTTAACCTAAATGTAAAGGAAAATTTCACTGAAAAACATACATTTTGAATATTTTTGAAAAAAAATAAACAAACTAAAAAATTTTAATTGTTTCGCCAAACTTTGTGAGAATCTTAATCTAATTACAAATAACACTTTCACTTAAAAGTTTATTTATTAAATACTTGCATAGGTATTGTGTGCCCATATAAAGTATCAAAAAAATTTTTTGGAGAGATAAATGACGTCATCAGTAATCGCCTAATGGGCTGCAATACCCAGCAAAATTCTTTTAAGTTACCCGTAAATTTGAATAATTTACTTCCCACACTTGGAAACGAAAAATACTAAATAGTACCTACCCAAGATTATTTTAATGGTTATTTGTTATTTGCGTTATTGTATTTTTGTAACCCTCCTTTCTGTTATTAATTTGTAAATATGGAATTCAATAAATACGATATTCGTTATTTTCGCATTTCGTTTTAGTATCTATGTAACATTTGATTGAATTTAAAATAAATCAAAAGAACTTTTAAAAGAACTTAAATCTTTTTTCCTGTGAACTTGAACTTTTAAAAAAGGAACTATGAACTTGAACTTTCAGAAGTTCTTTTTCCAGTCAAGGAACTGAACTTTTTAAAAGTTCTTTAAAAAAATGAACTTCCCAACATTGACAATAACTTATGAACTCACGTAATATTTCTCTAATTTTCAAAAGAAGCAACACACTAATAAATAGAGACCGGATTATATGAACTAAAAAACTTGTTATATATGCACGTACATAAGCATCAAAATATACACTTAAATTTCAAATATACAGTGAAGTTTTAAAAAATATTTTTAATGTAATAAACAATATTCACACAAATAATAAAACATTATTCCACAATTTCTTTTAAACCTAATAAATAAAAATGTATCACAAACAAAATAAAGTATCATTGTTTTTTACAAGATGAATTAATTTTTTTTAAATTTAAATTGCAATTTATTTTTTAATTTTTGGTGAAAAACTGTCTAACGTGCGGAAATATGAAAAAATATGCACTTTTTTATTTGTGATCTATGAGACGAGAATCGTAAGTTTACATACAAATCTTCATCTACATGCCTACAAGAAGAAACATGCAAAATGCATATAATCCGATATCTGCTAATAAAGCAAAACAAAAGCAGGTACTTTTCTAGGTATTTTTCCGTAGGTATTCGACGTAAGTTTAGGTTTATAGAATTCAAAAATGTTTATTATTTCAAATGAAAATAATAAAATAAATACACAAACCTGTTTTAAGTTTATATATTCTAAATAAGCAAAGAAAATGAAAAAAAAACTCCGCAATAAAAAATAAAATAAAAAGAAGACTTTTATGATTTTCAAAAAAATGAGCGGTCGAATTAATAGCACTTCTGTTGTCTCGTTTCGTTATATGAAAATCATAAGTGTAAACAACTTATTTGTTATTTAGAAAATCTCCAATACCAATAAAATGTTTTCGGATTGTTCTTAAAAGCTTATTTTCTCGATGAATTTTTCGCATTACACAGAAGGGAGCCGCTCATACATACACACCCACCCACCAACAGATATATTTTAAAAAACACCTTTTTGAGTTCGTTGATGCCCCACACATGTATTGCCATAAAAAACTCGAAATCTAAAATTTACATGAAATTTTCTAGTTAGGTATACTGAAAGTATGGCATTGTAAAGTGTGGAAATTTTATGGCGAAGTGGTTTACTAAGTTTTTGGTTTCTTTGTGGATTAAATCAAATATGCCCCCACAAAATAATTTTAAGTATTTTTTTAAGAAACTGAGAACTTTGTTACTGCTATTAATTCCAATATTTTGAAAATGGAATGCTAATGTTAAAATACTCCAAGTATTGAAAGTATGTTAAAGTCTAGGCGAATTGCCTTGTACATTCATGGCTGTTGAAATTTGTAAAATGGGTCGGCGATATGAACACAGTCGGCGATGTGATCACCGTTATATCTTCTATGTAGCACCTCTGCATTGTTTAACTAACGTGAGTCTGCGTTGTGATTATAGTCGGCATAGTGATCATGGCCAAACAGTCTGCGTTGTGAACAGGGTCGGCGTTCTGATTATGATCAGCATCGAGTATATTATCACGGTCTGCGTTGTGAACACTGTCGGCGTAATGATCACTGCATACTAGTCTGCGATGTGAACATAGTCGGCGTAGCGATCACTGCAAGGCACTCTGCGATATGAACACAATCGGCATCGTGAACAACGAAATATCGAGTCGGCGATCTGATCATTCGGCGAAGTGATCAGGCCCCCTTCGTCCCATAACTCTTCATTGTCATTTTCAGCTTTAGTAAACTCTATTTTTCTGAAGCAATTTGCAATTGTAGTTGATGTAACGTCGCTCCATGCTCTAGCAAGGATTCTTATACTATCCAGTAAGTTAGCGTTTGCCGTTTCCTTATTTTCAAATGCTCGGATAGTTTTTAAAAGAATTCTTTTCCGATAATTTGGTTTTAAACTTTGGATTATCCCCTGATCCATGGGTTGCAGCTTGGAAGTATCGTTAGAGGCAAAAAAGACAACCTCTATAGCTTGTAGATTGTTTGTAAGTTCTTTTGGATGTGCTGGACAATTGTCCACAAAGCAGTATTTTGCGCTTCTGGGATGTAAATTTACAATCTATTTTATGAAGCCATTCTTCATGCAGCTCACTAGTCAGTAGTCATCCAAGACTTTTTATTAAACCGATACAAAACATGTAAGCTTTTAATTCTGGTGAAACATCTTGGCTTCGCGGATTTTCCAATGACCAAGCTTCGCAGATTTTCCAATGACCAATAGATCGAGCTTTTCATTGCCCGACATATTGGCGCAGACCATAACTGTAATATGCTCCTTGCTTTTTTTAC